>JBBPLW010000073.1:0-57684 GCA_038089995.1 Tylopilus balloui | reverse complement strand
CCCTTTCCCGTTCCCGTTCCCGTTCCCGTTCCCGAGGCCTTCCGGTGGGGCTATTCAAAGAATCGTTCATGTCCCAAGCATGATCTGTTTGGCTTTCGACGCATTTATCCATGATTAGCCCTTCACTGTGGAACGAAACGTTCCTCAGAAGTACCACGAATAAATAATGGGGCTCACAAACCGGAAGCTCGGCCTCGTCCTCAGAAACTTTGGCGTATGAAGCTCGGGCTCTTCTATCCGAGCGACGAAACAAGATGTATAGATTCTGAGCACAGGAACACGTCAGCATACAAAGTCTCTGAATGTAATGCACTCCATCAATAGGTGCGCCGCTTCTGATATCTCTTCGTCCTCCAGCAACGCCTTCTTGATCAGTTTGAGGTACCACTCGACAAGTTTGTGATCAGCACCAGCATTGACCATGTTGGTTGCGCACCGCAGGATAACGACGGTACGTGTCACCTCAGGTTTTTGTCCTTCAATAACCCGAGGAGATATTCAAAGTGGCATTCCAATAGTAGATTCGGAGCTGGAGCTGTAATCGTGGGTGGCCTGGGGCGTTTGCTGGTAGGTGCGAGGGAATCATCCAAGATTTCTTCAGCAGGACACTTCCTTCTCTGAGCGGAGACCTGGATAACAAAGAAATCAACGAAACAGCCTATTTCGGTTCTATGAACCGTTCACTCACCTCCCGCGGCATCCCAGCAGCCTGAGGCCCAGGGTTCATCGTCGCCTGCCCTGATGTTCGTTGCTCGCCTAGTGGTGGCATGACTCTGTCAGGGTGATTTCAAAACATAAATGGATCGAAGACTCGCCCTTACCCTTCTCAGCATTTTCTTTCGTTCTGTCTTTCCACCCTTGGAGCCAGGCGTATGCGGCTTCTGCTCCTTGAGGAGGGACCGGCCATGTGAGATTCATGGACCCGGTTTCGTTCATGGTTTCCGACGTGTACACCGTAGCTTCCCGGACAAGCTGGTTAAAAGGTTAGATGCAGCGGTTAGAGACTTTCGAGAAATCCATACCTTGAAATACTCCTTTCCTTCCTTGCTCAACGTATGACCCTCGTCGACCTGGAACTTGGAGATGTTCCTTTGCAAGGACTTGAACTCGGCGAGCGTGAAAGATAGGGTGGGTGATCGAAACTGAAAGTGGGGACGGAGTCGCGACGCGTCTCGTCTGACTCTTGTGGGTATCGCGACGTGGGTCGGAGTTACGTAAACCAACGCTCCATAATAAACCAAGTCACCAGGTTCAAGTTCGGCGAAGCGACCCTCTCCAACCAATCCATCCCACCGGAAAGCCATCCCCATCCCGATTCCCATGAACGCTTCACACCAGATCGATGAAAAGGTTCTCATCGCTACCGCCCGCATACAGGCCGCCCTCAAAATCATTCCTCGTATCATCGGGCCAAAGGAAGACTGGGGCCCCTGGATGCGGGATAACATTAAAGCTGAACAGGTACGCGACCTCAAGTTTGCGGTAAAAACATATCTATATTACTTGGCGTTTTTAGAACCGAATCTCCAAAGCTAGCTCGAGCTCGCCACATCCCAGGCTTCTCGGAAGCCTTAAGGGCATGTTAGCTCGCCACTATAGATGTGGCATGACCATGGACACGCTTTCCTTTCACGAGGTCCGTGCAGACGATGCTTCCGTGAGCGGAACGGAGTACTTGAACATACCGGCGGAGGCGCTCCCTGAGCTTGAGGGAGCTGACCTCTGGTGGAAAAAATTGCCACCATCTGGTGAGCACGCTATTTCGTGCTCACAGGCTTCTGGACACCAATTCTAACTCATTTTCACGACGTCTAGTGAGCTTGAGAGCGAATCCGCCGCCCATGGTAGGCATAGAGGTGGAGGGAGGGAGAAAAGAAGACGGTAAGTTCACATTTTCGGGACTCGACGGTGATGTAAGATCGATGGATGCCACAGGGCCCATCGCCGATCAGGGTTCTTCCAACTCGAGGAACGGCCCGGGCGCAAGTACCGGAGCCTTCCCGGATCGGAAGGGCAAGAAACGCGCGCCGACGGACGGCGGAGGACGGCGTGCAAAGAAGAAAAAGTTCAAGTCGCGAGAGTTCGTTGATACCGACGACGAAGACGGTGACATCCAGGGCGGCCCCTCGAAGAAATCCTCGAGCCTCGAGGGCCAAGGGAAAGGGAAAGGGATGATGGGATCTCCAGAAGAATCGAAACCTGAAGAATCTGAATCTGAAGATGCAACTTTGAAGGTAAAATGAACCAAGGTTAGCACTCTAGCGTTGCTGACTCGGGCGCTCTCGACAGGTCTGCATGGCTTGCAAGATCGGTCATTTGGAATGCGTGTGGCCCAGCGACAACGGCCAGAAACAGGCATGTGAGGCATGTCGTTCAGCGAAAACCCGCTGCAAGGTCGAAGGTGAGTCTGGAAACGCTTTGGTGACATCGTTCATTCGCTGAAGAACTCAGGGCTGCCTGGCATTCGCCGACTTCGAGGAAAGGCTGCTACGGAGGACACCGCTGAAAGGAAGAAGCTTGTGACGGTGATGGACGAGCGTGTGACATACTTGGAGAAGAAGCAGGATAGATATGAAGAGAACGAGCAGAAGCTTAGGTCCCGAATCTCAGATTTGGAGGCTGAGCTCAGGCGTCTGAAGGGAAAGGGACTACCTCTTTCGGAATAGAAAGTCATGTTTTAATGCCATGTAATATCAGGTCGCTTTACAGTTCAGCCAAGGTTTCACCCGGTCTACTTTCTTGGTCGTGTCCCTGCCAACTAGGACCCATCGGTCTTGCAAGTCGTGGAAGATGAGTGGAAAGTAGGAAATCGGGCGAACCGAGAAAATGAAAGTAGTAAGAAAACAAAGAAGATGGATCTTCTTCGTTCTACTCTTAGATCTACCCCGCAGTCAGCGACCGGTGCCGCCAAGATGGAGCTACCGGGAGGCGCTTCCGGTTCCGAATATTCCGAGATCCGGGAAAGCTCGAAAGCTTGGAACCCACTTTCCCAGAACGGGGAATTCTGGAAGGGCACTTCCTGAGACCATGAAAACGAGTCTATCTGAGCGCAGCATGAAGCAGATGCATCAGGCCTCACCTTCCACCGGCAGTTGGGTCAGAAAAACCAGCGGATACCCTAGGGGTCACCACACGCCATGTACATCTAGCTTTTTTTATCCCAGTCTAAAACAGATGCCTCAGACCCCACCTTTGACCGATGCCATGGGCGGTTGAGTCAGCCAAATCGAAATCAACATGTGGCCTCCTGGGTAGGTGTTGAGATGGTAGATATCCTTTTCATTCATCTTGCCTCTCGATGTACTCATATTCGATCTTTCGTGACGTTCGAATCAAAAGAAATAAGAATAAGAGTGACTAGGTGAGATCGTTCTTTTCCACACTCTACACCGCTAGCGCCCCAAAGCGGCGCTTCCAGCTCAAGTTTAGCCTGATCCTGACAGAATCTAAGAAGAGGGCGGGAATTGCTCAAAGCTCAGCCGCTGCCTAAGATGGCGGAAACGAGTTTATTCACCTAAGAAGAGGGCAGGAATTTCCCAAAGCTATAGTACATTAGCTAGGAGTAAAACTAAAAGAAAAGGAACTCACCTCAGCCGCAGCCTAAGATGGCGGAAACGACCGAGGTACTTGTGAGCTAGGTAAAGGTATTTGTACTATGGGTGAAGGTACACTCATATTATGTTATAGGCAGCGTTGTAGTAGCGAACCTGAAAGAAGACTTTGAAACGTAGTAATGGATGACGTGAGAAGAAAAAAGTCAAAAGTTGCCCCCGAGTAAACCACTTCCGGTGCTTCCAGTGCTTCCGGTGGTCGGAAAGAGCGCGGGAAATTTCCGGAACCTGATCCTGAATAACGCTTCCGAAGTTGAACTGGAAGCGTCGGGAAACTGCATGGCTTAGGGTTTAATACCGTTAGATCCCACCCTTCCGAGCCGCATCCAGAGCCATCTCTGGAATCACCGAATCCGTTAGGTAGCATGGATCCACACTTTTGATATATCAGATGATTAACAAGCAATATGATATATAAGCCCGCCCATGGCTCCATCCACATCTAAGACGCTCTGGTCCGCTTCTACCAACGGTCTCAGCTATCTTCTGGCTAGCGAGGTGAGTTGGAGAGTGATACGATGTACACGCTTCAGGGCAGATGAGCACTGCGCGGGCTTGCAACATCTCACATCACATATGCCGCGACTGGCCGACAATTCAAGTCTCTGGAGATCCCTCTTGCGCATGGCAGTGACACATTGGGTGAACGGACGGCACCAAGCGTCAGCCGTTCCACAAGACCCAGCTCTGACATTGTGGGCGCTCGAGAGGGGGTGAGGGTGTGAGGCAGCTTTTTTTGAGCGGTTGGGCAAGAGCAATGATGCATCGACGATTCTGCACATTTTACGTGGTCCTTACTAAGATCTGTCTTTTGGATGCGGGTTCTGCCGGTCTAACCCCGACCAAGCCCTGCCGAAGCACGCCGGAAAATTCAAATCTAAGACTTTTCACTGCTGCGAGAGGAGTTCCTAACATAACGAATGGTCGCGTATGAATACCCCAAAGATGACGACCTGTGGATGTCCGAAACCGTGGTATGTATATCTAAGCGTTAGAGCATAATGAAACGTCGTTGTTCTGATCGCTGTTCATAGCTTATGGATGAAGACATTGCAGCCATCGAGGGTTACGGTTACGAAAAGGACATGGCGAGAGTGAGTGACCTGATGGTTATACAGCGCATGTTCAGAGACTTTATTTAGGAACAAGAATTTCGTGTCCATCACGAGATTATCGTCGCTTGGATCGATGCATATGGGAAAAGAATGTGTACTTGCGCGTGCGACAGCCAGGGAATCAACTACGAATCGAACGGCATCATTCATCACCTCTGTTCCTTGTATGAATGCCGCCGACATGGAACATATTGGGAGAAGGAGGAATTGGAGTGGATGGCACGTGGTATCGATGAATACGAAGAGATGGAGGATCTTCGGAAGCAGTATGAGGAGGCGGAACAAATGTTGGTCGACGATTATCTGACAGGGGAGATGGAAATGAGCATGTGAATGTACGCGTCATGGTGTCTATTTGAATGTAGTCGCATGCTGATCACACTGGACCGATGATGTGCGTAACCGGTCGACGGGTTGTGGAGAAATCGGAACCGTTCTATTTCAACATGAAAGCGGTGAACGTGCCGCTGCTTCGTTCTTATCATGATAGACATCATTGGACGGGTCAACCCTAAATATCTTCCCCGAGTTCGCTTTAACCTACACATCTTCCCCGAGCTCATCCGCTTCAGCACTCTCATACACGTTGTCCATTTCAACTGGCTCTTCCTGCATGTCCCAAGACAAGGTCTCCCAACGCAGAAGGGATTGAATACTTCGTGGCACAAACACTTCCCGACTGGCAATCTCCACCAAGCTGGTGGCCGGCGGATTTGCGCCTTGGATGCTTTCTATTGCTGCCCGGAGACGCGCTTCATATACCCGGACAATATTAATGGCCCGCTCAAGGCGCGATACGCATTCCTCGAGGCTCATGGGCTCCCCGTCCTGTTGCGGCGGCGGATCAACCTGAGGGCGAACGATACTTGCGTGCCCCCCTGGAATAGGATCCGGAACTACGACGGGGTCGGTAGCGTCTGCAGAATGAGACCCAGGGCCCAAAATGGGAACCGGAATGGGCTCAGAGGAAGTCGCATCATCTGCACGCATGGATGAAGGGTCCAGAGTGGAAATCTGAACACCAGGTGGCGACGACTGACGGGTGGCCGTATGACCGTATCTTGGAGCTGGCAAGGACACTCCATCAAGGACTGAGGGATTTTCTATGAAATGAAATCTGGACCATGGAGTGAACGACGCTCACCTAGTCTCACCTTCGCCTTTCCTTCTCCCTCGTAACGCACGCGCCGCACGGGAGATCGGCTCACCGGCCCTTTCTCCATCTCCGTGCTACATTCATCCTCTGGCAGCTCTGAATGGCAGCGTTTTCTTTCGTGGCTAGCCTGACCCCGTAAATTCTCACTTCCAGCGTTCGATCGGCCGGTGATCTTCTTTCGTCTTCGTCTTCCGGAGAAAGAGCATCGGACCTTCCTTGCTCTGCATTTCCGGCACGCTTGGCCCCAGATGCCCCGACGGTGCGCTTTGATTTTCCTGCAGCTGTCGCAGGCGAGGGCATTGTAATGCAGAGATCTGGTGGGTGAAATCATCCATGTCCAGGATCGGTCGGGGATTTTAACATTCGAGGGCCCTGCGATTTCTGAATGTTCGGAAGATCGAAAGGTTAAGATATTGAGAGCATCCTTGCTGCTGCATCCTTCACCTCCCTGACTCTCCGTCTCTGTCGCTCTATATTTTCCCTTGGGGGCTCTTCTGCACACAACCACTCCATCGTCCTCTTCCTTCTCTTCTTCTGCTTTATTCTCTCCTTTATTGCACCCTCCATCTGCTCCATCGCTCTCCGTCTCCACGACCCGATATTTTCCCTTTCGGGCAGTGCGCCATGCAACCATCCCTTCTTCCTCGTCTTTTCCTCGTCTTCTGACACCTCTACGTTATGCGGTACCTTTGAGCTGATTGCACTTGCCTCTGGGCTCTCAGGCTGGGTTATTTCCTTGACCAGTTCATCGTTGATGTGAAGAGCATCGTCGGAGGACGTAGATCGTAGTGTTTTTTTTACGCATGATTTTTGATGATAAAAAAAGTTGAAGCTGCAGTTTATGATAAAATATAAATATGTCGCAGTTCAGTTCGGGGCCAAGGGTTAGATACCGCGTGTACGTTCTGCAGCCGATCAATCCCCGTGGTGGCGTCGCTCGGTTTAAACGAAGTAGAGCCGGAAACCTCGATCTTCACGAGACCGGACCTATATTTCAAATCTCCAGCCTTTCTCGGGTAATTTCACCGGGAACTTAGTTGTAACCGCAAGCACCGGAAGCACCGGAGCGTTCACAGGGGATGCCTCAGACCCTTTTCTCGCGTAGTGCCACTCGAAACATCTCGAGATGTATAATTTTATCGTGGGTCAAGTGGCACGATAATGTGATGCAACTAGCAGCATTCTGTTTATACGTCCACACCCGTACGTACTTTCCAACACTTTGGTCGCTTTTTCCGGTGCCAGTCCGACTTCCAACCGTTTACATGCGTGTTTTAAAAGAGAGGGAATACTCGTCAGATATGCAGTTTGTCAGGAAATTTGAAAAACGGAAAGTAGAACCACAAGTTCCACGATCTTGCAACCTCGGGTCATGTTCAATGGGCACCATATCTGTGCACTAAAGTTGAAATAGAGGAATGAAATACATACGTCTACATGTATCATGTATGCTACATGGCGCCGTTGATATGAGGACCGGGAATCCCTGTACCGACGCCGGAAACTCCACGACGTTCTTACCAGACAAGCAGTAAGGACGTTGGCCTACGAACTCCTTGGTGAGGCATATCGATCGAAGCAGGCTTTGTCGACATCCGACCGCAAAAGCCAGTTTTCATCTTGGACGTATCCTCTTCAGGAGTCTTGGTGTACAAGACGATCAGCAAAAGACCGATCAGGCCGCACTTGCCGATCTTACCTTTGATATGTGCGGTCGGCGATGGCGTCGCTCACTAGAATAGCAAGGCTCACGTGATTCCGATCAATGCCGAAGGGCGATCGCCATCTGGCACAAAGTCGAGAGGACGTCGGGGTGATGGTCGTTCGTAGGTGAGCTTCCTTCGTCCAAATTCATGGAAAGGACTGCCCTGGTGAGATGCATGGTTTGGTAGCTGTAAAAATGACAATGGACGGAACTGGGTTATAGACGCAGCGAAGGACGCCAGGATAGAAACCTGGTGGAGAATGATGGTCAGACGGAATTATGAATCGAAAGAGGAAGGAAATTCATGACATCCTAGTTTCTATTTAAAGGTGAAATCGCGGATAGATAGCTACGGCCTATTATGGCCACGTGTAATATATGGTGGACGAAGCGTGGCACCGCCGGTCAGAAGTGGTGGCGGAACGCATGTATAAACGCCAACGTTTCTATTTTCAAAGCGGGCATGGTACCCGATCGAAATCGGTGTGACGGCGTTCAACGGTGGGCTACATGATTGAACGCGTTTCGGTTCCTGGTTCCCGCATCGGAACCGCCGTTCCGGAAACTCTTCCGGTGATCTTCCGGATTCGGAAGCATCGTGACCCTCGTTCGCTCAAACTTGACGCTCTTACTTCAGATTCACCACAAAATTATCGATAACATAGCGCTGTTCTTCCTAACAATCTTATCCAGGAGTAATGCCCATCATTCCACCAACTATGCGCACGTATTTAAAGCTTTCCAAACCATACCATACCCCTCCCCAATTTCCTGCCAACGGTTAGCACCCTACGGCCTATGGCGACATCAAGCGCGAATACTAGTACGTTGCATGGTAAACGTTGACTTCCGTAGCGCACGTTGGCTGGAGTGCCTGTAGTTTCCGGAGATAAGGGAGCTGTAGGTTTCCTGCATGGAACGTTTACTGTATCCTATGTGACCGAGCGGATTCCCGAAGATGACTCGTTCGAATGTGGTATGCAGGTCATCGTTCGGCCTTCGATTCCCTTTGGAGAGCCTGGTTTTGAGCATGAAACGGGGAAATAGAACGTGGTCGGAACGATGTGTATATTAACTATTCTGGACGTATTTTAGGTTATACATCATGAGAATGAGCGTTAGGATACAGGATATATTCTACAGACTACCGTCCATATCTGGAAATATATCGTCCTTGGCACCGTCTGCCAAGGCTGGAATCTCTACCACCTCTCCACCGCCCGAGTAGTAATTCCAGCTGATATGGATGAATTCCCTTGCTGTGAACTCGGTGATGTTCATCCACCGGAGGAGACTTTGGGCACACTGGGTCGCAAAGGACAGTTCGCCTAGTTCCTCTTCAGCGAGCGTGTCCTGCGGGTTCTGTGGAAGCTTTGCATACTTGTTGGCGTCCAATATGATGATCAAGAGGCTGAATAGACTTCTTTTTCCAAAATTTCCTGTCACCTTAGCGGTCGGTCGTAGCATAACTAGACTAGGTACCGAGACGTACGGGGTTCCGATCGGTAGCGTAGGGCGATGACCATCCGGCAGAGCGTCCTTAGGAATCCCGGGCTTTCATCGTCAGCAAGAGGGCTTCCCTCTTCAACGCTTCTCATTCCAAGTACGGCAAGGGTGAGATGCATCGTTTGGTAGTTGTAGAAACGACCGCCACTGAAGATGGACGGGACCGGCGTATAGACGCAGTGAAGCGCTGCCGGCGGTTGAAACCTGTGGCGGGAGCAATTACGAGTCAAATCCAAGTTCAGGTCGTTGCGGAAAGAAAGAAAGGGGTACTTGCATCACATCGCCTTCTTCGAGGCAGACCGTGGCTATATGAGCGTCTGGGAAGCCCTTTTCGGTGATCTGCGTCACGCGTTCGAATTGTCCCAAAAGCCGCCTCCACCGAGCCGTGCAACAACTCCGTCTCGGGCGCATCACCGCCCATATCTTTGCCCCGGCATTTCCGATCACGTACGAGGCCATCCCACTGCGATCATAACGTGGGAAGGTCACGAATCCGGGGTGTGTCGCCTGCCTCCAGCCCAAATATATTAAAGCGGCAGAGCGTATCGCCGTAGGCACGCTCTGCTCGACGTTCGCTCGATGTTGTTTCTTGTCCATATTTTGTTTCTTCTGCGTGAACCGCAGATGCAGCGTATGGTCCCAAGCGATCGTGGAATCCAATACCGGCTTCGCCCACGCCGGAGGACTCGGAGCGGTGTCCCTTCCTTCCATGAAGTTGCCACACGTTTCCGGATCGTCCACCAGCTGTACGAATTTTCGCAGACTTGTCGTCTTGTGAATCGAGACTCGGCTATCGACCGCACGATCCCTGTTCTCTGCGAATACCTTTCCATCTACCCACTGACATCTTTGGCCGAGGTTTCCGAATTGCAATCCCATCGAAGCTTCAGAAAACCTCAGGCTGAGGTCCGGCGTCCAACCTCGAACGACCACCGAAGTCGATCGTCCCATGTGAAAGTTGATTTCATCGACCAATTTTCTCCAAGTTCGCTCCACCGTCTCCCTCTCATGACCTTGAGGCGCCCGTAGAATCGGATCCAACCGGACCTCCACCACCAAGTCCCGAACCTCGAACGCGTTCCGCTCGGCACCGCAACGTTTCGAACCGGAACGCTCCACGGAAGGCCGCCGAGCGAGATCCTTAATTATCCACCCTTCCAAGTCCTGCCACACAATACTTTAACCATATTCTTGACGTCGTACCGTGTATGCTCACCTTCGACGACCGCTTTCCTGCGAATGGCAGGTAAGTCTCGAACCCCGCATCCCATTTCATCTTTGAGGCGTCCTCTGGGAACTTCGCGGGGGAAGTCAGGAATCTCGCCTAAATTTTAACGTCAGACCCATTAAGTTTGTATGTTAACCCTGCACCTACCGAATCCTTCCCATCGGTTTCCCCCCCGGGCATGATGTGTGGCTCGGAGTGCGAAGATCCTCCTGCCAAGGTCACGCGTGCACGTTCTGTCATGACGGTCAGTAAACGGTAAAGCAAAGTATACACGGAGCGAAACTAACTCTGTCTTTGCCCTCGATCGATTTGTGCTTGCACCCAGGCTATAGTATTTATGTTTCTTTCTGTATCAGAAGGATGAGCTGACCGGAATCAAAAAGCAAGTCGAAACTGACTGAGCCCCCTGAGTGGCATCTCAGAGACCTGGATGCGCCCCACGTCGATCTTGTCCACGAAGCGCGTCAGAAGATCTTGTATGTTGTTGAATCCGCAGGATTCATTCTTCGGGTCGTCCTCTTGGTCCACATGCATCCAGAATGGCAGACCGCTATCCGTGATCGACAACGCGGACCGGTTCCCGTTAGGATGTGAGACCTGATGGTTCACTTCCTCGACAGTGACTCTACTCCAACCCTCGCAAGCATAGACATGGAAGCTGGGTGTGGACAGGTCATACAAGAAGTCTCCGAGGACGGCGATCGAGGGCCATGTACCACCATTGAAGATGTAGAGGGTTGCTGGGCCGGCGTCGACGTCCGGGATGGGGATAGAGAAGATCTTTCCGTTCTGTAGAGAGCTCTGTTCGAGAATGTATTCCATGAGGTGTTGTCAGGATGGTGCGGTTGTTTAGTTAGCGTCCAGATGGATGGGTGCGCGTGGTCAACGCGTAGCCACTACAGCGGCAAGGTTAACGATTGCTTACGTGATGAATTCCACTTGCTGTGGACCGAGTCCATCCCCACATTTTGGTCTCCATACACCGAGTAAACTACGGCTCTAGATTACATGGGTGTGTGTACACGCTATCTGTTATTGAAGGAGGGGAGAACCAACTACTACAGATCCGCGCCGGGGAAGTGTCGGAGTGACGCAGGGAACTGAAATCGAGGGCAAGATCAACCAAGATCAGGGTTGTTTGGATTTTCATGTTCCACAGGCTTACTTAAATGAGGTGTCCATGTATTGACGGGAATGATTTCGAGCTGCTACGAGACGTAAAGTAGCCATGGTGCACTGGGATAAGAGGGATAACTGAGAGCAATGCGTATGATGGTACTCGAGAGTTCCGCAGTTTCCGGGAACGAGATGTAGGTGAGGGAAACGGCGTTCCGGAAGCCCAGCAATATTTCCTCAATACTAGCTATTTTTCGTAAATAGCTCAAGATTATCTGGGGTCTTCGTACGTGCGACATGTATACCCACCTGGTGAACAGTGCATGGTACCACACAATTTAGTTAACGTATGAGGCGTTGAGCGATGTGGGACTTGAAGAGAAGCGCAGATCAATCAATCAATTATCGATATCTTCTACCCAACCGTCCCGAACGCCCGGTTCCGCGGCTGTTGTACTTCGCATGCTGACGTCGAGGAACCGTCACCTCGATCTGGTGACCTGTTTATTACATAAGCAGTTTACCTCGCTAATCTGCTTTTCAGCGGGCAGCTCAGAAACCGCTACACAACGCGCTGTAATGTCCACCACACCAGTCACCCTCAATTGCTTATTCTCAGGCCAAGACAGCTCACGCATATTCACGGTCAAGGTTCCCATAACCGAAAATGTGATAGCACTAAAAGAAGCCATCAAGGAGAAGATGCCAGATGTGCTTAACGGCATAAATCCGACCAATTTGACCCTTTATAACGTTTCCATTCTCTGTGACGAGGCGCTCGAAGAACACATTCGGGATGTAAAACTCTCGGATGATATCAAGTTACACCCTGTGAAAAAGATATCTAGAATCTTCCCCCCTGAAACTTTTCATGACGAACTCCTTCATGTCATTGTGAAAGCGCCACTGAGTGGTAAGTTTTCTGGAAATGCCACTTTTTTTTCTCTGATTGTGACTTCTTAGGAAACATGATTAACGTCTTTTGCTTGATCCAGGGTGAAGGCACTGAGAAGATTTTCTCGGTTAACATCGCGATAACAGGGAAGGTTGTTCACCTCAAACAGGCAATAAGTTCGACGGCCAAGCTAGATATGCGTGAGATGGAACTGCGGTCAGTTAACATACCCTTGGACGACACCACCCCAGAAAAGGTTCGGAAGCTCGACCTTAACGCCAAGGGACCTTTACACGCTATGAAGTTACTATCCAAGGTCTTCCATGATCCTCCTGATCCTGATTTTCTTCATATCGTTGTTGTGTTACATGAACAACCACCTGCTGGCAAGCTGTCCATCCATGTTGTTTTTTTTCACTCACTAAACACTGAACTTCGCATGCAGTTACCGACCAACATGTCGAGGAGGATGATATCTTGACCGACATAATCGCCCGTATGTGCTTTTTGGACATCGAATAGCTCATTCAGTAATACCTCCCAAAAAGGATTCAAGAGTGCCTGTTCACTGGCCTCTACGGATCAGACCCCTTCCACAGTCGCAAAGTCGAGTCAGTATTTTATGAATCAAGGCAGTGAAACGAAGAGGATATATGATGGTCGGTATAATGCAACCAGACCGGCGAACACAAACGGACCCCCCATTCAGTTGTTCAACCCGGCATTCGCATACTTCAGCAGCAAGGCTTTTGATCCCGAATACGACGTGCCCAAGGAATTCATCCAAGACGTCGTCAGTTTCATGGCTAGGTTTGCTGCGATCCACCGTTATGAAGCCGACCGCACAAAGTATCTCCGGCCTTTATTTGTGAAGATGATCGGAAGGCCTATCATCAATGCAGAAAACCTTGATGGAACAGTCCCAGATGCTGTAGTAAACAGTTCGTACAGCCATCATCAGCTTTTTCTGATCATCGGTGAAGAGAAGAATGAATTCGGCGATGGAGGTTCAGACCCGTCAGTGCAGGCCGCCTTCTCCTTCCGACGTGTGATGAGCCAAGAGGAGGTGCGAGTCACGATATTGATGTTTCCTTTTCACTGATATCCGTATGCTGACTTGCAGAACTCTTGGGTTCGCGAGGCATGTTGCTTTCCCGTGTTCCTCATTGCCCATGCTGGGCCATGGCTTACGGTTTTGGGTGCCATCATCACGTCAGAATGCATTGTCCAGCGGCTCACAGACTTCATCTGGATCCCGATCCACTCTGTCCGTGATGATGACCAATATTTCCGAGTCGGGCGCATCTTGTATGCCCTCAAGGAATCGGTCAAACGATTAGATGTGTGGTACCAAACCGCCTTGAAAAGCGCCGAGCACCCGCCCATCCACTCCCGCTTCTTTCCGACTCCAGACACATTTCTGCATGACGGTAAACTGGTGACATTCACATATCTGACACCCCTCGAGCGGGACGCCTCCTGCATGACTTATTTGGCGAAGATCGGAGAGGACAAGGAGAACTTCGTGGTTGTCAAGTTTGTTACTACGTATGGTGCGGACGCTCACCGCGCGATGGCGGCAGCAGGCTTCGCACCAAAGCTTCTCTACCACGGATTGATCGACGTCAAGGGTGATATGCCGTCATATGGAAACCTGCGGATGGTCGTTATGGAGTACTTGAAAGGAATGACATTCCACGCTGCAATCCAACGTAAAATACCTCTCCCCGGTTTTTTCGCCAGCCTCACGAAAGCCATCGAGTGTCTTCATCTTCAAAATTTCGTGTTCGGCGACCTTCGGGAACCAAACATCTTGGTCACAGCAGAGCGGAAGGTGCAGCTGATTGACTTTGACTGGGCGGGGAAAGAAGGTGTAGTCACCTACCCACCCTCCATCTCGCCCTCCATCGAATGGGCGGAGGGAGCAGGAGGATTGGAGTTCATTCGCAAGGAACATGACTTACACATGGTGGCTTTGGCAGAAGCTCGTTACAACAAGTATTGCAGTATGTAGGCTTTCTGCAACAATAGACCACTGGGCAGAATGCATCTGACCGGTAAGAAAATGTGTTCTTTGCAAAGGTATGTAAGCTGCTTCCAAGCTGTCCTTGTGACAGAATCCATAGAGCTTTACTGCTGCCTAATGCCTATGGTGCAGAGCTTCCAACAACTCCCATGATCATCTCCCTGCCAACTAGGACACACTCATCTTGTCGTTCACCGGAGATGAGCAAAAAAGTATGAAATGGGATGGGATGGAAAAAAGAATAGAGACTCAACCTGCCAACGATGACCGGTTGCCATTGGTAGTAGTGTTAGAGAAACCAGGGGATGAGAAGCAATGGTGTGTAAACACATCATGGATGCATGGCTTCCTGGGTAGGCATCTCCACGTCATATCACCTTTATCCTAGATGACTGTGGTGGAGGTCAGTCTGGTGTTCTTTTGAAGCAAAAATGCTGAACAGATCAACACGTGGCCTCCTGGGTAGGTGTCTCCATGTCAGATCGTTGAAAAAATAAATGGCTCCGAGTTGGAAAACTTTCTTTCCAGGCTGAGCGGGAAGGCCGGTTTTTCCAAGTCACGCGGTATGAACGCGTTTCATTCCGTTAGCATTACTGGATCACATCGTATACCATGTGACAGGCCGAGGTAGTTTAAAGTTCGAGGCTCGGGACCACAGTTCCGTGACCACTTCCGAAGATTTCCTTATCCCTTTCGAACCCGGAACCATCGGAAGTGGTACGATCGCATGACCTTTACGACTTTTTGACTTCCTTTTGATCACTACGTCATATATATCGTTACTTCACTTACAAGCACCTCGGTCGTTTTCGCCCATCTTAGACAGCGGCTGAGCATCGGGCAATTCATACCCTCTCCTAGATTCTGTCGCCGCGTTTGGAACGGTGTAGTCTACTGAATAAGATATCACGGACGAGGGTGATGTTCAAGCGGATCTCCTGGGAGATGTACGTGTAGGTTAGAAATGCATGGCGTCTAACGACCACAGGCATCCATCGGATGACCGAATCTAACGGAAAATATAATACAGTTAGAGTTGGCGGCTTTCTCACAAAGGAAGATAGCCTGTGGGAGAATTCGAGGACAGAACGATCACATTCCTTGTAAAGGCTGTGCCTGTGGAGAATATCGGAATATCAGAAACGGCGGAGTTGAAACGAGCTGCGTGGAAAAGTTATTTGGAGCGCATTTAATCGATCTTACATCCTGCTCTCGTCAGAGATAATATCGCACCGGAAATCGAAATTAAACATGTCGGCGCTCGCAAAATTCGACGGATATTGTTTCTCAGAATGGTACAGAGCCACGCTGGAGCGTGTCCTTTTTCCATGCGACAACGAGAGGGAAATCAGAGAGTGGGAGAAAAAAGTTTGTCGTCTGTTTCGTGGTGATACGTCTGCGGTAAGGGTTGGGTTGAGGACACTTTTTGAGCCCGAAACGTCGGGAAGTCGCTCATCGGAAATACAGGTCGCGCTGGCCGTACAGTATCTGAACGAGTTCGGCATCGATCATAACGAACGTAGCGAGGATGAGAGAGCATTGACAGTATGCTCGAAACTCTGGGAGGAGCTGTCAAACCTCGGAACGTTCGCAGAGAGTTTCGATCGGTCAGGGAAATCGACGGGAGTCACGGTAAGTGGCCGTTCGCCGGTGCATTCGGATCGGGTTGATAAACGTGATGCGGGATGAAAGCACACGGCGAGGGAAAGTCCGTTCGTAATGGATACCGGTGACCATATCGATGACAAATCTGAACTGGAGTTGGAAGACAGTAACGAGCCCGAGGGGATGGATCCTCACGCGCACGACGGTCGTCGATCGTATCACAATAGGTTTGAAGATGTGAGCAAGACGGTCTCGGAATGGACGGACGCTATGAGCGAATTTTTCTTCGAAGATCAAACTGAGGTGAGTGATGATATATGCACGGTGGGAGGAGCATAGATGTTTTCATGTCGGTCTAACGATTCCGTTCGTATAGAAAACCGAAAAGAGGGCGATCGAGATTCTCCGTGAGATGCGACTTGTGGGAAAGAGAAAGAGAGCGCGGAAGGAATTCGAGGGGTACATTCTTGTGAGTCGGAATCCGGTTATATCTCTTATCGTGCTTTCTTTCTGTTTCGAGTTGTGGTCAGTGCTGATATCCATGGGTGGTTAGAGGTCAGGTCTCGCAAAAGTGATCCTTAGGGTCAGCAAGGAGTGGATGGAGATCGGAAACCGGTCAGAATTCATGCAAAGCAGCTTCAGAAAGTACCAGTGGAGGGAAAGTCTACTGCTCTGTCTGGTTACGCTTACCGAGGGATTCGTTCTGCCGTCGACGGAAATGATCTTGGAAGAAATAAAGGAGATTACGGAGGTGAAAACGGAGACGAAAAGATCAGCGATCACAGCTCAGAGGTTTGTGACGCTGATATCTGACAGGAACATGGTTCCGATGGCTATCAAGCCGCATTCGATATTTTTCCTGTGTTCAGAGCAAAACTTTACTTGTGCATGCTTTGACTGGCTTCTCTCCTCCATCATGGATACGAGGGAGATAAAAGTGAGAGTACGATTTCGTAGCCATGGATCGAGCGCTCACCGAGTTCATCTGGAAAAGTTTGAGCCTACAGATATCAAGAAAACGTATCGTTCCATATGCAGACTCACCGAAGAAAGCTGGGAAAGCTGGAATATTTCTCCCGATATGAAGGTTATTCTGAGATTGAGCAGAAGATTGAGGGAGCAACGCAAGGGTTGGAAGCAGGACGCGCATAGGAACCGGAACCGGAACGCGGAAGAAAGCGACGATCCGGTATGTCAGGCTTGCGTACACCTGGACGATTCGGAGAAATGCCTGCAATACTGCATGGTACATGAAAGGGATGGGAGGGAGGTACTACGGAACAAGCTTGTGGTTCCTGAAGAGAACGATGCACTAAACCCATTGGTATGACTGACGGTCCACCTTACAGTTATCCTGTGTGGTTCTAACGTGAGAATAGGCGAAAAAATCAGATGGAGTGGCAGCGAAATGTGTGCCATTGACCGAGCTCGACCTGGATCCTATCAAGTTTAATCCAGAGATATACGAATATTGTGGGCAGCAGGTGATACACTTGATTGAGGATGATACGAAAGATGAGGCAAGCACTCAGATTATTGTCGAAACAAATTGACCGACGTCGATTGGACGTGTACATAGGTGGCCGGGGTGCTTTTCCAGTTATTCGATGAGGATGAAATCGAGCGATTGGCGGAAAACCAGGCAAAGATCAAGAAGTTAACGACCAAGTTAAAGCGTCGGAAAGCGATGTCTGACTGGGGTTATGGTGAGATGCGTCCCATTGGGTACCGACAGCCGCCCGGAGGACGACCTGGGGACGGTTATGCACCTTATTCTTCGAGCACAGTCTTGAACCAGGAGGACATTGGGACGCTTTTCGCGTATGCTTCAGTACGTCTCCTTTTTTTGAGTGACGTATATGGACAAGGATCGACGTTGGACCATAATCTGACAGGACATTGAATGTGTGCTTGCAAGGCTCGAGCCACATGCTCCGTCAGTAGTAAGAGACATGAAGGATCTTGGGTGGGAGGCGAGCGTACTCGGGAGCTATGGAATCACGGCATACCATTGCTGGAACTACATCGCACCTCAGCATTACGACAAGGATAGCACCTGGACGGTCTCGTATCAGTTGTTCAAAAAGGGTTGTTTGCCGGACGAGTTCAACTTTTGCTTCTCACATTGGGGAAAGGTATTGGAAACGACGGAGAATTGTTTATGGTAAGCAGATCTCTTTGTACTTACCGCTTACACTCTCAGATTCTCACTTTTCCGGGCCAGGTGGTTTAGAGGAGACGACCTGCATGGGACTGTGGCCCCACGTGCGTCCACGTTGTGTCGCGGTGAATGTCTCTCCCAAGGAATTGGAATCACGATCCCTCACAGATCGTTGGATATGGCAAGAAAGTATCTGCAGGCACGATGGAGCTGGAAGAATCTTTGTGAGCACTGGCAAGTGGATCTGTAGCATAACATGGTTGTCAGCATACGAATCTATCTTGCTTTTCGAGTCGCTTAGGACGAACTGATAAGTCGGTCGTCGCCACGTTCGATCAGACACACCGGAATCATCGGAAAATGTGGGAACGCTAACTTGGTGAGCATCGACCTCGCTTGCGTCGTATGGCCGTTATCGTACGTACGGTAGTAGACGCCTGATCCCGTGGAGGCAGGCTCAACGCACACGAAGTAGTCGGAGAAATGCTGATAGAACCCATCACCGCAACGTACCATATCACGTTCGATCTCACTTGCACTTGCAAGCAAAGTAGCCTGATACGTTAGGTTGGAGGTCGCCGCCTTCCAACGGATTAAACATCGGAATCCGCTCAGAAACGCGGAAAGCGTGGGTGCGTGCGAGGAAACTTTTGAACTTTATTACTGGAAGCCCTGGATAACCTCGAAAAAACGTTGTAATGCACCAGGGATATTGGAAAGCGTCAGATCGCGTAAGAAAAAATACCGTACTAAAATTTTTACCGACGGAAACCACCGGAAACGTCATCGGAAACATCGGAATGTGGAAAGAGTCCGTTCCGCGTACGATGCGTTTCGTTCCGGTTCAGAATAAATTACCACATCCAAGTGAAAACTCGAAACATTCCAGGCTGCTTGAAATCCTGCACCGCATGCTCTCCCATCGATATAAAGGCGGTACAACCATGGACGGCCTGCGCTTCCACCGGGTGTGTGCCGACGATCCGGCGGTCGCCGGTCCCGGTTAAGTGGACACGCCTCCATACGCTCCCTGATCTCAAGGGGGGAGGATTTCTGGTGGAAAAAACTCCCGTGACACGGTGAGTGGCTTGTTTGAGAGCCATACTCGCCTCGCTTACCGCTTCGATCTAACCCCTAGTCCATTTGAAGCGTCTCTGAGGAGCCCAAACCTGTATCCGACGATGCTCCCACCGAAGAAAGTAAGTCTAGCCAACCGCCATGAAATACACAAGCGAGAAAGCGTTCCGAAGGCTGGGATGAATCCTTGCCGAATACTTGCCGAGGCTTCCGAGGTCACCGCCGGGATACCTATCGGCGCGCTAGGATCTCGAATCCGCGTCGCCTCAAAGTCGGAATCGCACCGGAACCCTCCGAATCCTCGGACTGAATCCGAATCCGTGGCGTGAAACCACAAACGAACTTGGATAAACGTAAACAAGAACAAGAACGTGCTCACGACAGCTCCACCTCCATATTATCCACTCCATACATATGGGTGTCCATAGACGTTTTATCCACCACCCGGTTGCCTATCGCTTTTTCTCTCCATGCTATTTCATATACCGGTTCTGGAAGCGGATAATCGACCAAGTAGAAGTCGCTCAACCAGTTCGCAGGTGCACGGCGCACACAAGATGGCATTTGGGAACACCCCTGGCTGACCAATCCGCAGAGACATGCCCAGCTGACCTTGTTCACCTTTTTTATTTTCGCTTGGACGTTCAGGTTCGTCTTGCATTTCGGACACTTCGGTTTCGGAACTCCCCATGGGTGATGGCTGAGTGCACCGTATGCGAGCATCTCGCTGGAAATGTTCTAGTACACGTTTAAGCTAAATCGCCCCCTTGTTCATCTTATGAATGCTTACCTCCGTCATGGGATCCCGTTGCATGAGAACCACTGGACTGCTTGACAGAAATTCTCTTTTCCCTCCAAACACCTCAATGAATCCCTCGTTCACAGACATGCCTTTGCAATACAATGCGATGCAAAAGCTATTTATCGTGTCCGCGATCATAGCCGGACTTACGAAGCTTGCGGCAAATCCTAGGATGAAGGACAATTTGAATCTAAGCATGGAGTGAGCACTCGAAAGAGCATCCAAAACAATCCAATCACTTGCTCATCAATGTCTCAAGGTCCTTTCTACTTTCTGTGTTCTGAAAGGTGGGTCCACAAACCAATGCTATCATGCCTTTTGTACGGCTTGTGGATGAAGTCACATAAGTTTGAAGCTTTTCCGACACGTATCTAGCTACCACCTTGACGACATCCGTTAGAGTTGCCCTTGAAACCGGATCCGGATAGACGGCAATAGCTCACGTTAGATAACCGTCCACATTCCGTCCCATACATCACCTCTCCAGTACCGATTATGCTATGAGTTTCCAAAGTGAGTAACACCGGAAAGTCTTCTTTTATCGGGGACGCCTGTCTTGCTTTGTGTGCTCCATTTTTGCAGAGAGTCACCTCATTAAAGCATACCTCACAAAGAAAATCGGAATGGGAGAAAAAGAGATCGATCTCATCTCTTACTAGTTCCAAAAGTTCCCTTCCATATATACTCTCCAGCGATGACTTGAATTGTGCCCGAAGTGGGACATCCTGAAGGCCATCCCAAGCTAAGGATATCCATAGCAATCCTCCTGTGCTCTGAGCATGCAACAGCCGCGTTTGGTGTCCACGATATGTTAACTGACCAAGACGTCGTCATGAACCAACGAACCTTCGCAGTCAAGGTAAACATAACCCACCCGAAATGGAATCTTTTTCCTGATACAGCACGATTGACATATGAAATCTTGCCCCAGCCTTTCCAGAGCGTCCATTTCCTCTCGACTGAGACATCCCACCGCCAGGACTCCCTCATCCATCGTCATGTCACAACAGAACGCCATCTTGCAGTCGGTTTCCTGACAGAAGACCAAGTCTCCATAGTCATTGCAGCCACTGCACCTCTGAAAAATCACTTAGCTAACCGACTTCGATTTCCAGGGAAAGAAAAAAAATGAACGTAGGCAGCCTGCTCACCGTCATGCGATCCTTGCCTCGTTCTTTCTCTTTTTTCCCCTCCAGTACCCATGAAGAGGACCGCCCTGAGGCCTTTTCTAAAGCAGCTTGCCGACTCCGATCGTTCCGATTCCGGAAGCCTCCTTCCGGGACTCCCGCTTTGAGCGACTCTATAGGACGGTGTCGACGGAGATCGGGTTGTGCAGAGCGCACGTTCGCAAGCTCCAGCATTTGCATCGCAGCAGAGACTACTTTGGGTGACATCCTTCAAGAATGCTGTCGGCGTTCTTAGTGAAAAAAATCTGACAGGGCAGTGGTCGCCTGGAGCAAAAGTACACGGAAACGCCGAGGGCGTTCGTAAGCATCCACATCCGACGATTACATACCCCCAGCCCTGCATGGTCTCGTCAGATCCGAAGCGAGGCTATGCAGACCGCCGCCTGCCCTGCAGTACTGCCGCGCTCCTCTCGCATCCCTGATCCCGGAAGGGTGCAAGGGGCGTTCCATGTCAGTACATATTAGCACTGACTCTAAATTAGCTCAAGCCTGGTGAAAATTCTTCACTGGGACCTGATGGCTTTGGCTTCAAGGCATCTTTCATTTTCATTTTCCATGTGTATTGGTCTCGAATGCGGAGAAAGACCTTGAACACATCCACTCAACAAGAACATACATGAAACAAAATATCAGGAGCAGGGAAGACACATAGAAATGTGAATGTTTGCCATCAAGGCTAGAATGCCCTCTCCTTCAAATGCGTGACCTGAACCTCCAGATTCGAAATTCGGGACATAAGCCCCTGCTTCTCCTGATCTTCCGTGGTCTGCTTCTTCTCCACCGTGATGACACGCTCACGCAACTGTGTCACCAGCTGAAGCAGCTCCTCATCCTCATCCTCCACAGTAGGCTTCTGGGACATAGACACTTTTCCACGTGGAGGGCGGATCCCGGGCAGACCTGGGTTTTCTTCTTCACCAAGACACGACAAATATGAACCACGGCCGGACTCACCTTCGACCTTACAACGAGTCTTTGCTGACACACACGCCAGACATGCGCGTTTCTCGCTACCCAGGGGCCACGAGCATCGAGAGCCACGACCCTTGCATGCATTACAGACCTGTGAAGTACATCGCAATGCCGGAGTGCTAACCATCGTCATACGACGCACCTTGGAATCCAATCCTTCCGGTCGAATCGATGCAACCGCTAGGGCTTTTGCTTCATAGGACGAGCTGTTCGAAGGGCCGGCCTGGACATCATCTTCGTCGTCAGCATTCACCATCTCTTTCGACTTGAATTTTTTCTTCTTCCTCGACGACGATCTTTCGTCTTCATGTCTTAGAGGACGCTTCTTGCCATCGTAACGCTGGACAGTTCCAGTGGTCATCGCATCGAAAAGGTGGTTGGGCAGCTCGAGCATGGGCCCTGTCGCGACCGTCGATGTACATATCCACTCACTGCCTCAAGCTAGCTCACGCTCACCATTCTTTCCGCCTACGGCATCTCGTGCAGGCGCAGATGCAGGTGGTCGATTTGGCTGCAGCTTGATCTTGAGCCCGGAAACTGACGCTTGACCTGGCTGGTTCGATGACCCTCCCTTCACCTTTACAGGGACCACAGACGATGGAGTTCGAGGAGTTTCTCTCAAGCTCACTAGATGTCAATCAATTACAAGCGAAAGCCTCAAAGTATGGACTCACCAGATGATGGCAGGTTTTCCCACCAACGATGAGCTCCTTTGACCTCAAGGAGCATATCCGGCGGTGTGTCCACATATTCCGGTCCCCTCACCGATCCATCGTCTTCACACACCTTGTCAAAGCAGAGCGTTTCTATCCGCATGCCGCCGCTGTAGTGGCGAAAAAGCATACTGTTCAAACTTCCCAAAAGCCTGGGGTGTGGTGAGTTCGGGCTGGGTTTGGGAAGTTTGGCCTGAAAAGGCAACGAGATGGTTTACCCAGTTTTCATAACATAAACATGAACGCGGGGTTGCTTACCACCTCGTCTCGCAGGTTAGCCCGCATCCAGAACGCCCAGTCATTCTTCATTCCCACGATACGAGGGACGAGTTCGAGGGCGGCTCGTACGCGGGCGGTAGCAAGGAGAACTCTCTCGTCAATTTCATAGGGCGTGTTCATGGCGATGGCGCGTTCGGATCGGATGGGTTACCGGGGGTGGGTCGAACGAAAAAAAAGGTAAAAGGTCCCCATTCGGAAACGCCGCCGCTTATCACATTTTTACGTAACGTGTGCCTCCGGACGACCTGACGTGTCGTAACCTTGCCCTCCGAGCCTTTCATCAAACGAACGTTTTCTCTGCTAAGTTGCTCAAATGAGGATGACCGATAGCTCTCGGCAAGGACTATGATCGTACTTTGACGATCACAAGGCGGGCCTAGTCATCACAGCACTCGGCAGGCTCAACCCGCCGATTTTTTCCAGCGATATCGAAGACGGCAGAGTTACTCTATGAATGCGTCTCTTACAGACATGTGCTGTAGATATATGAAAATAAATACAAAAAGTCATCCTCTTTCTATGTAGATATGCACCCAAGAGAGTAAATACTGTCAGGTCACCCTTATGGGTCCTTCCAGCAGGCAGCAACCGTGTGAAGTTGAACGGCTTGCTCACAAAAGGATCACTAGAACTGTCATAATGATGTAAACCAATCAACTTTGATCTCCCCTGGCAGAGGTTATTTTATTCACACCTCCAAGTTCTTGAATGCTGGAGCATGGGGATGTGCAACAAACTCAGTCGAAAGGAATTGTGAACATTTATATATGTAGATGTTCAACTCCCCCGTTCCTCTCCAATCAACTACGTTTGTGACTGGAGGGGTACACATATTCCTCCCCTTACACTTTCTCATCTAGTCATGGTGCTTACTTGGACGCTTAGTAAACCCGGCATGTCTAGGTTCTATATCGAGTGGCATCGCCCAGGCTGTGAGAGCGTCTGGAGAGGTCATGAGACGGTATACGATATGCTATATGATACACGGCCGTCGTCAAATTCTATCTCATCTCTTAGTTTAATGATTTGTGAGGAGAACGAAAATAAGACAGTCGAGACAACGTTCTACGATGGTCAAGGATGCTACGTCGCGGTGACCTTCAAGTTCTGAGGTTTCCAAGTTCAAGTTCGAGATGCCGGAAGGACTCGAAGGGAACGCCGGTTCCGGAACGGGTTCCGAGGTTTTCGGGCGGGTTTCCTCACCTCGGAGCCTCCGGAAGAATCGGAAACGTCGGCGTTCGTTCGCGCTCGCTTTCCAAGACGTATTTCTCGGGAAACGATTCCGTCGCGTGCCCGTTTCTTCGTAACGGTCGGTTCACAGCAAAGTATACGTACGCCGTAGATACGCAGAAACTCTCTTCGTTCTCGCTTCATCGCTCCCTCCTTACATCCCACACACCGTATCGAGCTTTCATTTCATTTTCGATCGAGATCATGAGCTCACCGGAATCATGCCTACTCGCCGCCGTCCGGAAGGCTGTTCCGATATTTCCGGTACACGTCCGGAGTCGGAAGCTCCGGAACATCGCCGGAAGTGCGGCTTTGATCGTGCCCCGTTCCTCCGAAAGGCATGTGAGTAACTCGAATGAGAATTCACTCGTTTGATAACTTACGAGTAACTTACGATGACTTCCCTTTGAGGACGAGTTCTCAGAGGTGACGGGATTTGCGTTTCGTTTATCCAAATTTGAAGCTCCGCCTGTAAAAAAATTTCCTGAGCGAATTCGATCGCTTAGAAACTTTCAGTCGACCATGGGAGAAAAAGTGACCTGACATAAATGCACCTACCCAGGAGGCCATGTGCTGATATGTTCATGGTTTTTTACTCTTCGTGTTAAACTGGATCGCTGGTAGCATTGAAGACAAGCACGACCTGACGTAGAGACATCTACCCAGGAGGCCCTGTGTCCATGACGCGTTAGATCATGTTTGCTTCTCCTGTGCCAGTCTGTATAACCCAACCACCGGTGGCATCCGTCAAGGTGGGGTCTGAAGGATCTCCTTCAGACTGGGCTCAGAGAAGTTCCAGGTGGGGTCTGTGTTCCATCATGCACTACCTAAGGTATCCATCTAAGGCGGGGAAAGTGGCATCCGTCACTGACCGGATGATGAACGACCAGACTTGTTGCCTCTTGTATTTTTAAAGACAAAGAGATGGTTTGACATGGAGACACCTACCCAGGAGGCCACGTGTCTGTGATATGTTGAAACATCTTTGCTTCTGGATACATCCCTGACTTACAGTCACTGGTGGGGTTTAAGGTGATCTGACATGGAGTTGCCTACCCAGGAGGCCATGCACCTATGATGTGTTCAGTCACTTTGCTTCACATGTCCTGGTTCTTCTAACCCTGCCCCCAAGCATGTCTATCAGGATGGGGCTGAGGCATTTGCTTCAGATTGGGCAAAAAGTGATGTCTGTTTTCCATCATGCAACACCTATGATATCCATCTAAGGTGTACATGGTGGCATCAGTCACCAAAGGCAGGGTGTATCTTTTTTTTTTTATTCAACTTCATCTCATTTCTTACTCCCTACTCATCTTCTGTGACCTACAAGACAAGTCTGTCCTAGTTGGCAGGAAGATGATCATGGCAGTTTGAAATGGTTGGATGGATTCTGAATCTCACATGAGATTAGGTCTGGGCTTCTAGGCTTACTGTGATGCATGAACTTGTTTTCCATGCATTTCTTTGGAGAAGGAAGGTAGAAGGAATACCCTGGATATGGGGTTTAGTAGTATCAAGAAAGGAAACAAAGAGATAAAGGAGAGGTATAGGGTTCAGAAGAATGGAATCTATCCAGAATGTCTGAAGTGAGTGAGTCCAGATTGGAATCCATCTATCTGGAATGTTGGGAAAGTGAAAAGGAATCAAATGGACTATCTGAAACAAAGAGAAAACAATGTGGATGAAGGAAGATTGTAACAATCACAACATAGAATGCTACATACCCTGACATCCACATTTCCAATGAGTCACACTCCCCTCTCTTTCTTGATGTCCAGTTCTGTCTACTAGTGCCAATGAGCTTCATCATATTACATGTTTACATTTAGGGCACAAAAACCATCTATCCACTGCATCTGAATCTGAATCTGACTCTACAAGGTCTTGCCCATGTTTCTTGATCCACCCATCATATCTCCTCCTGTCTCCTTGAATAAGGGCACTTAATATAGACTGAGCCTGATAGACTCTTGAATAATCTCCCTCCACTGTGTGAGGATGACCACGTCTCATGATGCCCATGGCAGACTGAACAAGACCTGTCATTGAGGAACAAACATTCCATCTTTCCTGCATTTCCTTCTGAGCTTCTGACTTGCAAACATGGGTCAAGCACCCTTCATGAAACCATGTCCTGCATGAGTAGCATAAGGCTTGCATCTCCTGATGTGGAACATAAGGCCGTTCACAGAAACAGGTGGGATTAGGTTCCTGTGAGCAAATGATTAGACCGCCATGGGGCATCGATCGTTAACTATGATCTTTACGGTAAGCTCCATGCGACTGGCATCATACGTGGCCCTTTCAACCCAAGTCAGAGATTTCGAGTCTAACCTGAAAGACGCTGGGAGGTGGGTGAAACATACCGATAAAAATAGCAGCCACTGAGTACATGTGGTCTTGGACATTCCTGTCTGAAGTAAAGGACGTCTATCACCCCTACAGAATTCCAAATTCAGATTTGAATCAAGACCAAACCATTTGTCAGACGTCTCATGGAATGAATTCTTACCCATGATGCATTCAGAGTCAATGGGTTGCTTGTGAGATGATAAGATAAGTTCATGAGCATGGTAGTGGTCTGGATTCCTGGTAGATTTTTTTATTTTCAAATAAGAGGTGGCGTTGATAAGCAATGAGCTCACATTTTTTCTCTCAGTTCTTTTTTCTTGGCTTTCGTCGACCTGGAGTCACCTTTCCGTTCGATGACGTGATCCAGGACATCGGATATGGTGTAAAACCAAACCACCTCCATTTTGTACTGCAAGGTGGATCGATCGCCTTCAGCAAGTAAGACAGGCGGTCACTTCTAGCCACGAACCTTGCTCTTGATCTTGGAAGCAGAGGTCTTGTAGATACCGACCACTTTGGCCTTCCACATGGCGTGGGGGGCATTTTCATTTTCAGATTCTGACTCAAGGTCTTTGGTGTTTTTGTCATGATATACGAGGACGCTGTGCAGACATGATCAGCAGAGAGAAGAAGACGAATTTAGAGCAAAGGAACGATGGATTGCCTGTCATTTATACGAACACGACCCACTCCTGGTAGGTCTTTCGAATCATGAGCATGATAGTCTCGAGGGCGAAAAAGTGGCACACCTGAAATTTCATCGCATGGAACCATGGAATTGGATGTTTCTATGGCGAGAATGAAAGGAATGAAGACGAAGGAAGAGTTAAATGACATACTCTTCGGTGCCATGGTATGGAAATTAGACCGGTCGCATGTGAGAAATGAAGTATGCGGAAGCGCGTCTAAATCGAGAAATATTAACTTTCGTCGTCAGAAAAACGTTCCGACTGCGGCAGAGTTGTAGGTCTTTCAAAGTGTTGACTGAGGAAACCTGAATGTAAACGGATGAAAATGCAGGAGTTGCCCAGGGCTCAGCTGCTCCCTAAGATGTGCGTAAACGACGGAGGCGTTCGTTTGTAAGTAAAGGTAAATATACTAAGCATGGAGGTAGGCTCGTATTATGTTACCTGAAACGTCGTAATGATGGGCTGAAAGAAGATTATGAAAAGTGCAAGTTGTAGTCCTTCCAGTGCTCGAGAACAAGCATGGCAAAATTCTGCGAGCGGTGCCGGAAAGATGGTTCCCAGAGGGTGGTTCCGAGTTCGGAAAGATGGAAACGGCGGAAGTAGAAGGAGATCAGAACTGGATAGCTAAGGCGGTACGTACTAATAAGAATACTAAGCTGTATCGAAACCCGTACGGTGTCATCCTAAAGCTCTCTACCCCGTCAGCTCCATCCTGGATGCGAGGTGAAATCGGGTCGTTTCTCGACTTAGGGCCCTTCCGGAGCCTGGAAACGCCTCCGGCTCTAAGGTTACGTGAGTCGAGGGTTCCCTTGAAAAATTTATGCGTCACTATATCTCACACGGCCTTCTTCAATATTACATAATACAAGTCAGGAACTGCGCCCGAACCGTCCAGGGTCAGTCTGCCGGAGCTATCAGAAGTCTTGGTAGTCGAGAGACTAGATCGTCGGGGGTCGAATGAATGCTAACGTCAGCACCGTCTTTTCAAGTTAGATCCGTCCGTGTGAGTCATATTTCTGAACCAACTTGAAGTGGTGCAGCGAATGGCCTCGAATTTCCAGCTCGATCGAGTGTATAAAAGAAAACCTAATTACATGGGGAGATGAAACAACGCTCCTCATCGTTGGTTGGACCTCTCTCCCTTCAAACGTCTGAGCTCAATCTCCAAGTTTGAAATTCGGGATATGAGCAACCGCTCGTTCTCTTCATACGCAGTGCGCCTCTCCTCCAAGTATGTCACACGCTTCTCCATCATGTTCAGCTGCTGCTTCGTGTCGGTCGTCTCCTCTGAAGCGGTTTTCTGAGACATAGTGGCCTTTCCTCGTGGACGGCGAATAGCAGGCAGGCCTGTGTTCTTCAGCGGATGAATCATGCGATGAAAGGTTCGCGCGACTGACCTTCGACCTGGCACCGGGTTTTCGCTGAAACACATGCCCGACATGCCCGTTTGTGGTTCTCAGCGCTAGATGTCCACGAGCATTCAGAACCGCGGGACTTGCATGCCTCACAGACCTGTTTGAGAACGTCCGAGTCGGCGGCGCTAGAGCGCTAACCCCGGTCGCCTCACCTTCGAACCCGATCCTTCCGCGTCATCCGATCCTTCCGGTGAAACCGCCCTCCCTTTGCCTTTGAGGCTCGAGTACGTGGATGGGCCGACCTGGATGTCGTCTTCTTCCTCGTCCGTATCTACCAACTCTCGTGAGATTTTTTTCTTTTTTTTCTTCTCATGGAGTCCATCGTCTTCATCTCTTGCGGCGCGTTTCTTCCCCTTCTGATCTTGGATGGTTCCGGTGGTTCCGCCGTTCCCTGTGCTGGAAGAACTCTGGTCAGCCCTGGGCCCTGTGGTGACCGTCAACGCTACACGATCGTAGAATTCTACAAGAGTATGCTCACTAGCATCGTTTCTCCCAGCGGTATCTCGTGCGGTCGCATATGGGCGAGTCAGCTTCAGCTTCAGTTTCAGCCCTGATGATCCGTTATCCGGCACGTTCGATGACCATCTCCCCGCCTCTAAGGGTACCTCAGATGGTGGATCGACCCTCAAGCTCACTAGACATCAATGAGAACAAGTTAGGAAGACCGGCGTCCAAAAGCCTGTACTAGTAAGCCTGAAACCGAAATCGCGTGCTCACCTGACGGTGGCAAGCGTCGCCACCAGACGTCGGCTTCCTTGAGCTCGGGGAGCCCCTGGGCAGGAACGTCCACGTACTCCGCTCCGGTGACGGAAGCATCGTCGACACACACCTGGTCGAAGGACAGCGTGTCCATCGTCATGCCACATCTATAGTGGCGCGCCAACATGGCTTTCAGGCTACCGAGAAGCCTGGGGTGTGGAGAGCTCGTGCTCGCTTTGGAAATTCGGCTCTAAGAACGCCAATCCAGTGTGTATATCTATTTTTACCTGAATTGCGTACCTCTTCGAGTTTAAGGTTATCCCGCATCCAGGGCCCCCAGTCTTCCTTTCGCCCAACAATACGAGGAATGATTTCGAGGGCAGCCCGTATGCGGGCGGTAGCGATGAGAACTTTGTCATCGATTTTGTATGGCGCGTTCATGACGATGGCGTTGGCGTTCGGATTGGATGGGGTTGGTTGGACAGTCTTTGCGTGGAGAACCAAACTTGAAACGGGTCAACTTTGTTTATTAGAGTCGAATACCATAAGGCGCTACTTTCGATTATGTAAGTCAGAGAGTTATGCGAGACGCGTCGCGACTCCGTCCCTACCTTCACCCTACCATCACATTTCCATGTCATCCTTCGACCTCGCCGAGTTCAAGAGTTTGCAGAAGGACATCTCGAAGTATATCGTCAACCAGGGAAGTGCGTTGAACGATGCAGCGAAGGACTACCTCAAGGTATGGCGAGCATCTCGTATACCTGCCACTGACCTTCGAGTTTTTCTTTTCCACAGGTCGTCCGTGATGCTATCACGTACACGTCAGAAAGCATGAACGATAAGGACCGTGTCGAGTTCATGTGGCCAGTGCCTCCGAGTGCTGAAGAAGTGGAACACATAACGAGTTGGCTCCAAGCGTGGAAGGAGAGAACGAAAACGAAAACGAAAACGAAAGAAAAGGGTAAGTCTTTGATCGGTTCGCGTCTTCAAACAGGGTGACCGAGTCGTGATCCATTAGGCAACCAAAGTAATAGCGTGTCTAGTACATCGGGCGAGGGAACGAACTCTCAGGCTGCTGTGGCACAAGTAAGTGAAGGAAGGATTCTAAAAACCAAAGGCAGACTCGATTTGGTTGATTCACTTCTTCTAGGTGTCGGCGTCAGGCCAGAGCAACAAGCGTCCCGCAGAACGAGCCGCCGAGGATGCCCCCGCACCTAAACGTGGCCGATCGCTCACGCAACCGAATCCGGTCATCGAGTTCCACTTCGAATACCTCCAGGATTTGCTCAAGGACAAACGAGAGCTGGCGCATAGCGTGCTTATACTGCAGCATGCGCTTCGGATGGTCAACGCTGGAGCAGATCCAAAGCTGATGGAGTGGCACGTGAAACGGATCAAGAGAGCGCTGCCGAACGAGGAGGAGATATCTGAGGCAGCCGACCTACTGATGGAGTGCATTCGTTTTAGAGACGCTTGCTAGCACCGTGTAACCGTTCGTACTAGTATTTTGGATGGGATACGTTGGAGTCGTCATTGACTACTAGTAGTCATGCGATCGAGTGAGAGCGGGAGCCTAAGGGAGCTCGAAGGCCTTACGGAGCTACTTCCGGTGTTTCCGAGGACTGGTAAGGTCGGAGTACGGATAGATTACGGTAAGCAAAGGCCCCGTGACGCCACGTTGTGACGGCATTAATTCCTTGCTTTACCACCGATCACGTTCGACGCGAAGACCACTCAAAACGCATGGAATACGTTCTTAAACGATGCTCTCAGGCCAACGGCACGGTGTGCTCGGTGGAGATTGCAGACGTTGGGGGTGGAGTGGCGACGCTGTACGTCTGGAACGGTGGCACACGTCCAGCAACGCCGGTGCTGGGTGATTTCTTATACGATTTCTCGAATCTGACGCTGCAAGTGTATGGTCAAGCCGGTTGGAGGAGCGTGTCGATCAAGGACGTCATGTCTTGCGTGCGTCATCCGAACGGGAACGGGTCGGCGATGTGCTTCACGGACCGGGGACTACCCTTCTGGATACCTGGGGATGAGCAGGAAGGCGAAAGCGAGTTTTGTACGGTCGACGAGGTGCTCCTTCGATTTAGAGAGCGGTTCGACGGCCACGACGTTCGCGTTTCTGAGCGGTCGAGTGAGTGTTAAGTTGGATCTCGATCCATGGTAACTGGTGAGCTGATCATTCTATTACAGAAAGAAGCCGAGAAGACGAAGACGAAGATAGGATTCGAGTAGAAGGGGATGACGATGCCCCGAGCGAAAGTAAGTCTTGGGGTATATATACAGCGGACTATGGACTGACCGTCATGACAGAACGTGGACGTCTCACGGCAGGGCATAGGGAAAGGGAAGATTCGGTAGGTCAAGTGGTGATGTATCGACGCAGACAGCTCTGACATTCAAGGTTGCAGTCGAGATTCGTTAGGTCACCGGTCGGGTTCCCGAAGGACAGCGCAAGGATCCGGTGGGACGGAGGGTATGAGACGTACCTGCCGTTCGCCGGAATACAATCTTCGGAGGTGAGGACATGTTTCGGTAAGAGAGTCGATGTTTACACCGCGTACAGGACTGGGAAACGTCGATCGTCAAAGAGCTGGCTCGGCGACGGTCGGTGGAGGGTTCCGGATCGGAAGGATGCGGTCCCGGGCGGGATGGGTTCCGAGTCGAAGACTTGGTGGTAGAGGTGGAGCTGGATGAAGTGCTGGGATGTCAAGGAAATCATGACGCGGACACGGTGGCGAGGGGATGGAAGACTTTGATGGAGAGGATAAGGAAACACATGTCGCAATCGACGTCGGTCGTGGTGCGAGGGTGGACGCCGGAAATGAAGGTGAGCCTGTCCAAGGGATCTATGGGTCTCCAATTCGGAGACCTTGGGTTCCGATGTCAGTGGGTCGACGGAGTGCTCCTGGCGGCCGGTCGGGGTCTGGACGAGGAGGATCAAATCCCCTACCACCGTACGACGAGCATGGCAAGATTCATAGATCTAGTCGAGGACACGAGGACGTGCGGAAACTTCCTCGACGGAAAAGACATGCATCCGAGCGCTCCACGGTGGGCAAAACCGCTGTTGGACTCCACGACGGCATGGGATCAGACGATGAACCTTAGGTTGATCAAGGAGGCCCGATTGAGGAAGAAGAAAGAGCCTGTGCTGCAGTTCCAGCAGGTCGCGCCTACGGTCGTGCGCTCAGCAACTTGGAGTTCGCAGGGATGGAGGCTGGTGACGCATGCTGGATTCGTGACTTTACCGCACCACGACTGCTGCGGAATGGCCACCTACGTGGTCGGAAACTCAGGAGCGAAGATATGGGCCGTCATGCGCCCGAAACGTGAGCTTTGCCAGAGTTCTTTAAGTCGTCTCGCGGACGCGTTCCAACAAGCGACGGACACCTCGACGGAGGGTGAGTACCACAATGCGGACGTGGTCACAGTCTGCCTAGAAGAAGGCGACGTTATGTAAGTAACCTTTCTTTTTCTTTTTTTCGACTTTAAAAGCCAGAAGAATTCCATCTGACCTCTGTTCTTCAGGTTTCAGCCCCCAGGGGTCCTGCATACCGTCTATACCCCGGTTCCGTCGATCTTCAGCGGCGGTTACTTCTACAACTACGACACGATGCATCTCACCCGTGCCGTACTTTACATGAGGAACGTGGACGAGGAAGGGACGCTCACGAACGACCATCGCCCCGGTTTCTTCCGCACGTTGTGCCGGATGGTGATCGGGCTTCGGTACCGATCAGAAGCACGTAAGCATCATACTCGCGAGCCAAGGTATGGCTGACTAGCGATATCATAGGCAAGATCGGAAAACGAAGTCTCATCAGCCTTTTGCTGATAGTGTTGGAATGGAAAATGGACATATCCGACACGAAGGACGCTTTGGCTGAAGAGGAGAGAGGAGAATTGGTCTTTGCAGGCCAATGCGCGCAAAGGCTGCTTCGATGGATGAACCTCACCAAGGAAGCGGCCAAAAGGTTTGTCAACGATCAAGGCCCATATTACCTGGCAGGTAGTGAGATCGTAGAAATTCCTGCGTGGGTAGAGGACACCCCGGACCCTATATTCCCAGATATGAACGGCGTCATGTAGCTTGCTAATTTATTTTCATCGTAATACACGTTCGGCCGAACTTGCGAGGTCTCGAAGCGTTCCGGTTCTACATCCGGGTCCTTTTCCAACTTTTCCGTAGTAACGGTTCCAACATCCTTCATACGTTCATTTTACCCTCACATTGTGTCTGAATTGATATTTCTGTCTGTTTCTAAGGCATGGGCTGTCGATGAAGACTGCAGATGTGATTAAAGTTCGTGATTCAAGCCTTTTCTTCCCCATTTCAAAGTAGAATGCATCTATATGTGGTCAGAAATTTGGTATACAGCAGAACATTGCCTGATGTCACCAGTAAGCCATAACGCCGTCATAATGGACAAGTAATATCATAAAATAGTGCCGAAGAAGATTAAAGGTTTAACCGACCGTCAAACTTGGAAAGGCGGCGGGCACTTCCGGTACTTCCGGACCTTCCGAGGAGTGCGGGAAATTTCCGGAACCGCGTATGGAACCGCAAAACTCGAGCGTTGAGACTTGCGTTTGGGTTAAAGTCGGTATGCTAGCGGTCCGCTTGCAGTGATCTTCAAATACTTCCTCACCATATACAAGACTTGCGAGGGAATCGTAATCTCGAACGATCGTTAACCTTTCATGGATCTTCTAAGAGCTTCTCCGAAGATGTCATCCATTCTGAGACCGTCGTTCCTGGATATTTTTATGTTTTGGAATACCGTTGAGGCCCATTGCGTGCACTTGGATTCATCCCTTCGGGCTCGACGCCTTTCGGTGCCGGTGCAAATTCTAGTTCTAGTTCTAGCACCGGTCCCAGCTGCGGTCTCTTGGCTATACGATCGCTAGAACGTATGAAAAACGTACTCCATTTCTGTGTGCTTTCGTTGAGCATCCCTCTTTTTGACTCGGACTCGAACCGGGCAAGAAATCCGATTCTTTTCGATGTTCACGCCGATATAGGACCCCTGCTGCCTCTGATGAAGGTTTCGTATCTCCACCCCAAGTCTCCGGAATACTATCGACGATTTTATGATCGATGCAGATCTCTTCGAGATACTCGGGGGTCAAGGTGACCTGTATTTCTGATGCGTGATCCTCCTTTCAGATTCCAGAAATGCCCTTGGAAATCCATTACTTTCTCATGCTTCCTTATCGCTAACCCCCGACGATATTCGACCCCAAGCCGCGCAGTTCCGACGTTCCGGACTTCCGACTTGGGAACCACCTTTCCGGAACTAGTTCCGGACTTTTCCCGCGCTCTTCCAGAGCACCGGAAGCACCGGAAGTAGTTTATGCTTGTGTAACCTTTTTTGACTTTCTTCTTCTTACATCATCCATCGCTACGCTTCAAATTCTTCTTTCAGGTTCACTACAACAACAGTACTTATAATAAAATACGAGCATACCTTCACCCATACTATAAATATCTTTACCCTGCTTACAATCACCTCGGTGGCTGAGCTGAGCTCATCTCTTACCGATTTCGTGCAGAAATATCACTCCTTGTAGTTATTTTTATTTACTTATTTATTTCATTTCCTTTAAGATGTACATATATTACATCATCAGCTCCCTGCCTGGATCTCACATCTTATTTCCAGGTTTGGTATCAGCTCTCTTCTCGGCAAATCTACATTACAAAGTCTCCTCCAGAGTCATGCCGATTACTAAGTGCTCAGGTTTCAGCATAGAAGATGCTCAAATACAGTCCATGTTGTCAGTCATCTTGTGTGCCAAAGGAATTGTTTTCATATGTGGCAAGCATCCAATCCTAGCCTACCAAAGCTGGGCTCTTATGGTATGTGTTCTGACATGGTCGCTTGTATAGGGGCAGGGATATCTGTGGCAGCTGGAATACCTGATTTTAGAAGCAAACAAGGCATCCCAGGGATTCCAGAGCTAGCGAAAAGAAAGCTGAAGGACATGTTTCAACTTTCCATGATCATGGTGAGTGTGATGAATTCCAGCTGGTATGGAACCTTACATCTGACCTCGTCAGGATGAGAATCTGAGACCACTGTTTGCCCGTTTCTCTGCCAGCCTGGCACAGAAGACGGAGGACTGCCAGCCTACTGTGTTTCACAAGCTTCTTAAAACCCTGGACGATCGTGGGACTTTGGTTCGGGTATATACGCAGAACATCGATGGCCTGGAGCTCAAAGCAGGCATCTCGACATATCATCGATCGCATCCCTATGCTCAAGATAATCTCCAACCTCCCAGATGCATTCCCCTACATGGAAATCTTCGGCATCTTTACTGCCAGTCTTGCCAAGCGGTGGAAGAAATGAAAGCACACCAGGATAAACTCATGCACGGAAAATTTCCCTGTTGCAGCAGTTGCTATAGAGAAGAAGAAGGCAGGAAGAAGGCAGGGAAGCGGGTGCGGTCGGTTCCGAACATGGTTCCGGATGTGGTATTGTATGATCAAGAACATCCTGATTCTCAGGGTATCTCTGAATTTCAGATGCAAGACCTCTGTGGAACTCAGCTGATAGATCTCTTGCTCGTGGTCGGAACAGGCATGCATGTCATTGGAACTCAAAGAATCATTCGGGAGTTTGCACTTCAGGTTCGGAAAAACAGATCGCCTTCAGATCCTTCACCTTCCGTAATCTATCTCAACCTTGACTTCAAACAACAAAAGAGATGGGAATCCACATTCGATCTGTGGATCCAAGCTGACTGTCAGATCGTTGCTTCTGCCATCCTAGATGTGTTGAAAGAGGAAGAGGAAAAGGTCAGAAGGCAGCTGTGTCCCTCGAGCATCGATGAGGTGAAGTTCTCAGAAGTCCTATATGAACATGAGCTGAACTGAAAGTAACTGACCCTCTTCCAGCCGATCGAGGACACCATCCAGAGTTCATTCGAGCCGGATCTGGATCCGGAGATGTCAAGCCTAAGATGGTACTACCTCATGGAGTCCGGTAATCAAATGCTTGACTTCCACATGAAACATATCTGTGATATTGCCGGAGGTGATTCGGAGCTTATGAAAGTGATCCATTTCCTTGAGATGGCCATCTACATGGTGAAGCACAGACAATGTTTCAATGTGGCCAAGTTTCACCTGAGAAGAGTACAGGCTTTGGGAAGAGGCAACAAGGAGTTGGATTTGCATCTGCATTTCTTGATGGAGTGTGTACATGTCATGAGTAGAGATACATGAACTTGAATATGGATCCTCCAAGAACTCATTTAGATGTCATCCATTCCATGACCATGACTCCCAGATCTTGCGAGGATCTGGAATGCTGCCTTATGGGTGCTTAAATCCATCCCATGAGGCTGACCGCCTTCAGATGGGCCTCTTTCCGTGTCAGAATAAGGTTCCGACCAAGGTAAAGTCCAAGTCACGAGTCTTTTGAGACGATGACATGACTCGTCTGATCAACATTGCTTGGGAATATCTGCTCGACGGTGGCGTCCAGAGTTCAACGGAAGATGGTACATACAAATACGTTATGATCTAGCCTCAGACCTGGACCGTCTCATCCTAAATCTCTAAACGACCCCATCATGAGCTGCATCCCTCATGTGTGGGGGAATCCTCTTGTTTCTTGATCTAGCAGACCTCTTCTCTCGTCTCTGGCGAATTTCGGATGCCTTGGTGAAAATACCTTGAGCCTCGTCAAGACGTGTGACGACCTGGCGAGAAGGCAGGTTGATGCGCATGACCTTCTTTGCGGTCTGCTTCATGGAACCTAGTCCCTTTAGTCTATAGCATTTGGAATTGGTGCGCATGTCTATGGTCCCATGAGAACCTGTCCAGAGTCTTCCATTCCTGGAATCAGTGGCCTCAGTGCTGTTTGGCAAACATTGTGCATGACCAAGCAGCTCTGCGAGGTCGGTCTTGAGATCGAGAAACTGTTCTGTGGAGAGCATGGCTTGACATTCGGAATACTTGTGGAGGTAGCCATTCCTTTGCGAAAAGCGTGTCCAAACTGCGTTTTGTGGCAGTGCTTCGACTTGAGGAAAGAAGACGTCAAGCAGGTCTGCAAAGTCCCAGGACTGCTTTGTTTTTTTGTTCAGAGCATAGGAGTTGGGCAAGAATCTAACGCTTAAGAGATTCTGAAGCACATGAGAAACAGACCATGATTGCATGGCTTCCTCGAGGGTGGTTGCGGTATCTGGATGGTTCCGGAGTCGGGAAGGGTCCAGAGCCAGCCACATGTCGTTGGTAAATGCGACGAAGAGATCGGAAGCGTCTTCATCCCAGGTTCGAAGGTTAATCCACCTCCAAGAGTGCATGATGCGCATAGGATCTTTGTCCAGACAGTGAACGAGCTCGTGCCACGTGGGCCACTCACCCAGCGGATAATCTGCGGTGGCCTCCGTGTTCCGTCGTGCATAACGAGATCTAGCGCCGACAGGATTCATGGACTTTCCCACTTTTTTCATGCGTGAAGTCAACCTGTATTCTACGTCCGCATCGTCAGTCTGGGCGATGGTCGGAAGCTCTCCCGTGACTGGATTCAAGTCTTGCAAGAAAAACATGCCGAAGCGTTGAATGACGCCCTCGTACGACAGGTCTCTCAGGGCCTCGACGAGATGGGGATGCTTCGCCGGAACGACGAAGGAGATGTTCCGGAGTAGATGCATGATGATGCTGGTCATGATCCCATAGTTGGATCGTGGTTCCTTGAAGAAATGGACCTGAACGAATCGCAGTTCTTCCAATCTCCGAACCATGAAATCACAGTACACCTCCGATGGAACCCAGAGGATCGGGCCTGAGTCTAGATATTCCGCAGCCTTCAAGACAGAGTTTCAGGATCAGCCATGACGGCGATTTTAAAATGTGGAATATAGGATGGGAGACCGACCTTTTTCCAGGCTGATCGTAATGCCTGTACGATCGCAGACCCGCTCCCTCGAAGCTCTTCCCGAACCCCAAAGCTCTTCGACTTGGCTCCTTGATAGATGGTGAGAAATTCCTGACAGGTTTGTTGAAACACCGCGGTGTTCGCATAAGCTTCTGAGTCCGCACAAAACTTCTCTTCCTGACCAGGCCTACGGAAGGCCTCGAAGATGAGATTGTATGTCGAGCGAAAAGGGAGCTGAACAGCTCTCTTGCGACGGCTTTCCATAGTCGCCTGCAGCCCACCATGTCTGGGCATGGTACAGGTTTTGAATTCCTGGGGCTTGTTCATTCCTGCCTTGGCATAAGAGGCATGGATGGAATTCAGTTTCCACAAACCGACAAGGGGCTGCCGATCCACAGGATTTGGATGGTAAGAGATTCCCAAGTCGAGAAGCAGCTGGCCGTTTTCTCGACGCATCATATGCTCCCAGTCCAAGGTAGGCATCTCCCGGTAGAGGGTGACCAACGGATCTGTGGAGCGACCTCTGACAGTAATGGTATTAAGCTTAATGCCTCTGGCGTCAGCAATAAAAAAGAAAGAACCGAACATGTCGAGATGATTGCCACTGTGAGAGATGAGATGTCTCATGTGGCTGATCATGTTTTCTATGGTGACGGAGTCGAGGGTAAGCGTCCTGGAAGTCTTGAGCTGGTTATTCACGGTCGCCTTCCACTTCCACTCCTCGTAGGTAAAATTTGAATACTCTTGTATTTCCTGTGGAGAGGTGGCTCTTATGGCAGGCAACAAGACCTGGGTGAGCCACAGGATCTGTACCGCAGAAGGTATCAAAGTTGCGGAACGGCCGGTGTTGGGGTTTTTATGCATCATGCGAGGAAATGCGACGTAAAAGTTGACACTTCCGGAACCATCTCCTGCCTGGGCAAAATGGATGTGGGGGATATTGCTGATCGGGACTGACTTTGTGAACCACTCGGAGCGTTCACCGTCCTCTCGGTCCTTGGTCGACTGTGGCCAGAGGATCTCCACCTCACAATGATTGTTTTTCGGAATGGGCGGTTTGTTGCCAAAGTAAGGGAGGACATTCACTTTGAGAGAGCCGAGGACATGGAGATGATGGGTGACCCATATGATGCTGTCGATGTCAAGGGTGATCCAGATCTCGCCGGTGGTAATGGGAACTGCGTCTCGTTCTGGTCTGAGACAGATGTAATTTCCCTGGATAGGGTTCTTTCCACAGACAAAAAGGTCGATGCTGCAAGAGGAATTCTTGTTGCCGGCGAGGGTCAACATGTCACCCATTCCCATGACGTCGGCGTCGTCGATGAGAACTTGACGAGATTTACCCATGCGGTCTGTAGACAGATGATTGACGATCGTCCTGTCATAGGAAGAGGGGTCCAGAAATTGAGGTTCACCTATGGGAAGAAGGTGCTCTTGGACATGGATCGGATCCTGTCGGTTGAAGGTGATGGCGAAGTCTGGGAGGAGTCTATACCCATAATCCTTGAAGTAGTCCCAGTTTGAACGGATCAAAGTTCCATGTTGTGTGTTCTCCCGTATCACAGACTGCAAATCCTCCAGCGTAGGACCATTAAAGTAGTCGTCGAAGGAATGGTCCATGGGAAGTGAGAGGTAAGGTTGGGCGGGCAGAGACATCGCCTGGGATTTTATCCTAGGAGCTCTGGGATTTCCTAGAGTACGGTTACGAGCATTGCGCATGATTTTGAGGCGTCTCAAGTATGAAGGAAGTCGTGGCATGCTAGGATCCTCCGGATGATCAGAAGCGCTGGAATCACCGGAATCACCGGAATCACCGGAGTCTGGTGAGAGATCCTTGGAATGTGCATTGCACTCCTGGCACCTGTCTCCAGATCTAGCCAGCATTACATTCATAGCTATGACCTGGTTGGATTGATCTAATCCACCGTTGTGAATTACATCCAGGACTGCCTTGGATGGTTCTTCTAACCATTGCTGTGTGTCTTTCAATGCTTGCCACCAGCGGTGACAGACGAACAGATTTCCTGACACGCTTTCCAATAGTTTTTTTCTCACAAAATGAGAACATTCCACGGAAGGAGTTTGGTTTCCAGGGATGGATCGAAGGTAGGCCTCAGGGCCATTGTGTAGAAGGTATTGGGTAATAGAGACTGCGATCGGTCCACAATCCACTCCATTCTATTAGCGAACGAATAAATTGAGCTATACAGATATGAGATGGAAAAAGAAAAAGAAAGAAATACCTGTTTGAAGTCGTATGCATTCACTGTAGGGTTATGATCGGAGACCCGCCAGCCGAACAAGGCAGCGACCCTCCTCCAATACATGAGACCGTTCCACTGATCCCATGGAGCATCGATATATAGACCAGCAGCGGGAGGATTGGGGTTTTGACCAAAAACCCAGGCATGATTCGAATGATAGTCGAAGCAAACGGTGAAATAGTGCTGATGTCTGCAAATGATGAAAACCACAGGTTTCAGAGGTAGTGAAGCTCGTGGATCGGAAAAGAGGCCGGAATGAGACCGGAATTGGAGTATCTCTTCCACATCTGGAGCTTGGGAAGATGCCATCATGAAAAGATCGATGAAATAACAATAGGTATCCTTCATGGTCCTGTACCATTCGATCAAAAGGAAGAGATTGATTATACTTCCAGATACATAGTTCTTCGGTTCAAGACTGTCAATCTCTTCGACGGCAGTGGCCCATATGGAAGGGTTGGATATGATATGCTCTGTAGAGCACAAAGGGTTCAGATGGTTGTGACCAGTAAATTTCGGGAGAGTTCTTACTATATCGAGTTTTGTGATGTACTAAGTCATCCATTGGTTCTGAGTTGTTGTCATCCACAGAATGTCTTCCCTCACTAGACTGGCCCAGATACTCATTCTGCAAGTCATCCATATCCATATTTCGTGCATGGAATGGTTCACCATCTGATGGCTGGTACTCATCGGTATCAAAACCTGGATCTTCATCTTCACTCTTCATGGGATCTGTTATAGGGTCTTCTTCATGGTCCTCATGAGATGTTTGTCGGTGGAGCAATGGGGCCTTATCCTTATCCTGTACATCTGCTGCACCAAAGGATACTTTGGGTATGTGATGGCCACTGAGAAGGTGATCGTCTGAAAGAAGTGTATGTTAGGGTTTTCCTACTTTGAGAAGTAAATGCACATACCATCATCGAGACTGTGATCAAGAAGATCAGAGAGAAGCGATACTGCAGTTATTTTCTGTCTTTTGAGGGTGATGGAATGTATGGAAGTTGGAGGTTTATCAGGTTTCTCGAAAGAAGTTTCCGATAAACATCCGGGCCCGGAAGATGCTTGAAAGAAATGGGAATCTGATTTGCAAAGGATTTCAAGAAATATGATAGTACACATACCAGCATTACAATCAGAGAGAAAAGATATGGCGGTGGTGGCTTGACGTCTAAGTAAGAGGGGAATGGATTTGGAGCTTGAGGGCACTTCCGAGCGGAATGCTAAGGATTTCGATGAAGATGCTTATGTATAGCGTATAAAGCTATGAATATCCTTGCAATTCACTAATAAGGGAAGCTTACCGGTAGTTGTGGTGGTGGATAGAAATGATACTCCAGTCACCCTCTGCTTTCTTAAAGTCCTGAGTAGATCTTTTGACCGGATGTGACCCGTTAACCAATCTATACAACAAAGTCAATAACTGGATGGAAAAGCTAACCTTGAGCTGTAGATAAGTCATTCTTGGAGATTTGCTCTGATAACATTCTTGAAGAACATGATAGCTGATGGTTCTCTCTTTGATGCTTTAGTGCAAAATATGCACTGATGGATTCAAGCTCAGCCCTGGTAGGTGCTAGTCTGCTTTGGTCTTCCAAGTCTAAGGGAATGTGGGAAATCAATGAGGATACAAGTATATAAAAAAATGCACACATGGGGATTCAATTTGGATGTCCATGTCATCTATAATAAGTTATTGAGCAAGGATGAAAATAGAAGAAAAATAAAGTTCACCGTCATAGTTGGAATGGAATTGTGGTTGTATATTATCTATAATGACTTGGGAATGATTTTTAAAGATGGAAAAAAAAACAAGAAACTCACTGTGAATAGAAAGTGGCTCGTCTTCACTTTCCTCTTCTTCTTCCTCTTCTTCCTCTTCCTCCTCTTCCTCTTCCTCTTCCTCTTCTTTCTTTTCTCCCTTTCCCTTTCCCCCTCCTTCCCCTTCCTCCCGATCCTTGAGCATCAAATGCATAAATGCCTCTTGTAATCCTTCAACCCCGTCAACAACTGTGAATGCTTGAAATACATCCTGAATGAATTCCAGTGAGGGTATGCTAGGCTGAGGTGCTTTCAATTCTTCCGATGTTTCAGGTATCGGGGCCGTCGACGGCGATCCCACTTCCGGTACTTCCGGTACCGATACCGGAACGGAAAGGTTTACCTCAGGCGATTGAGCTACTTTCCCTCCTAACGTCCCTTTCGGAACTTCCGGAACTTCCGGCACTTCTAGCACTTGCAAACCTTCCATTGCATTAGCTTCCTGTCAGTGCAAACCTTTCAGAAACTTGTTAACTTAGCATTAGTTCAACACTACCTTTAGCATCCTTGTCTCACAACCTGACCTTTCACCAGGGAAGCTATAATCCTCCAACTCACTTTGAGAAGGGACCTAAATAGCTTAAGGTCTCCCCAAATTGGTAAATAAAAGAGAAAATCACTGACAGATCTCTGTATGTTTGCAGACTGTGCATGTTGCAAAGAGATATGAAGTACTTTTGGAAGACTAGGATTTCCAGCCAGAAACTGTCTCAGAGTTGAACTACTACCCTTTGCACTTCTTGTGGTCTTTCCTACCTGCTTATATGTCTCTAGAATGGGAAGTTTGGGTTGGAGGTTGATCGGGGATGCCAATGGGGTTGACTTCAATAATACATCTTGCTTGCCGATGGAGTACTGTCCTGTCTACAAAGGAAAATGTTTGCTGACTGTGAACAGTGAATGCAATAAAACTTACTTGTTTTAGTGTCTGAGATGCAGGTACTTTTGATTTTGATTTTTTTTGTTTAAGGGTCTTTGGAAGCCGTGGTGTCTGGGCCAGAAAGGCCTTGTATTCTGGAATCTGATTGTTAGATGTGCAGTTATTTGATGAAGGTTTCATGGAAAAAAGCAGGGTAGAGAGAGATGAAAAGTGATGGAATGAGGGTGGGATGGCGGAGTTTGACTAGGGTTTCCAGAACGGGTATGCCGGAAAGACATTCGGAAGTGTGACGGAAAGGTTTTTTGAAAAGAGCACAATTGGTAAGGTAATGTGGGTCCATGATTACTATATTGAGTAGCCCTAACCCTATGATGAGGGTCCATGATTACCATATCAAGTAGCCCTAACCCTATGATGTGGGTCCAAAATTACCATATTTAGTAATAACGAGCATAAGATTGACATCCAAATTAGGCATCTGTATAATGAAGGTAAGGATTTTGTTTAGCTCATAACTCAACAACGGAGCCACCAATTTTCATGAAAGTTACACAGTTAGAATCCCCTTAATGAGAGGTTTCTGAGCATATAAATAAGGTGTTGAAAAAAAAGTTGATCTTATTCAACTATTACTAAATATGCCCTATAAATATGGTCAGGATCTGGTCAGGATCTGGTCAGAATATGGTCATAATATGGTCAAAATCTTGTCTGAAAGCATAGAAAAAGTATCAAGAAAGGTTGTGAAAGTGTAGTGAAAATATAGTGAAAATATAGTGAATGTGTGTATTGGGTGGGTGGGTGGGATTAATCTGGTCAAAATATGGTCAGGATATGGTTCAAATATGGTCAGAATCTGGTCAAAATCTGGTCAAAATCTTGTCTGAAAGCATAGAAAATATAGCAAAAGTGTAGCAAGTTTTGTGAATTATAATAGCAATATTGGGTGGGTGGGTGGGAATAGAAACCTAACTAACCGAGACACCAAGAATATATATACCTGCCTACATTAACCGAGACCCGAGACCAATCTAATCTTGGGTGGGTTAGTGGGTATGTTGGTAAGCATGGTTGTATTATTTATTTATGGCAAAAATGTTAGTCAGATTGCTAGCATTGATCAAGGTCAAAGTGTACTGATGTTGGTCTTCAAAAGTGTAGGAAAGTGTACTGAAAATGGTCTTGGAAAGTGTAGGAAAGTGTAGTCTTGGTGAAGGTAGCTTATGGGGAAAATCTAGAAAAATGAGTGGTTGATTTTGGTTATTTTTGTCTTAATTTGTTGGTTACTAATATTGGGTGGGTGGGCAGGTAAAGTGTGGTCTATGTCTTGTCAAAATCTGGTCAGAATCTGGTCAGACTATAGTCTTAAAGTGTCCTCAAAGTGTTGTCTATGTTCTCCTACATTTTCTTTTTTGCTCCTTTTCATGGTCATTACTCTGGTCACATGCTCACATTAGGGTGGGTGGATAGGAATAATCTCCTTAACATGGTTGATCTAATAATTTGATCACATGGTCACATCATCAGATGGTTGGTCAGATGATCAAATGCTTTGATCACATGGTCAGATATAATCAAATGCTTATTTAATTGTTCATTCAAATGATCACAAGTATGGTCACATGGTCACATGGTTTGTGGTAGCCTTGATAAGAACTCATATCAATAGAAACAAGAACAAATGATATCAACACAGCAATCGCATTATGATTTGGAACTGCAACATGTGAGGTTAGTTGATATGCACATCTGTACACTGTGGATATAAACCATGTTGGGTTCTTTGAACTCAAGCACATATTAGTTGCTAGGTCAAGTTCAGCCATGAGGTGTGATCATTAGCATGAGTGGACCACAGGGGTTCTGGCAAGCCTGAACTGTAGAACCTTTGAGGGGCCAGTTGTATAGATGAGGGACTGAAACAGATGGGCAGTGCTTTTGACCTTGTGGATTATGTTGTAGGGTTTAACTCTTGTGGATGGATTTTCTTGCTGATGGCACCCTTGAGATTCCAACCATGTTCTTGTCTGGACTGATCAATATCTAGATATTGGGTTCACTTGGACCTGGAAAACAAGAAGGATTGAATATACCCTTGATGTTGATATGGATTTCATTGTTGAACATGGCGGAGCAAAGTCAGGGACAGTGATAATCAAAAGTCATCATACTTTGTAAGTCCTTGTATAGCTGCATCAAGGCCAGATCGGCATGATTTATATCATGACACTGATAGGCAACAAAAAGAAATGATCCCAATAGTACTAGAGGGTAAATGGATATGGTGGTCACATGTAGCTAGACAGCATGACACTCAAACCATGCACAACACTTTATTTCCACAGTCACAGTGACCAAGACCTAACAATTATGTAAGCAAATGAAAAACTCTTTTGAGTTGCTCCAAAAGGGTACTTAAGCTGGATGAACTTTTACGTGACTTGTCATCAACCTCCCTACCGTAAAGCATTGTGAACTGTGTTGATCCAAGATACACAGACCACAAGGAGTGGTCATCCCAGGGGCCCATTGTCTTTCACTTCGTGCTGTAGCTCATCCTTGAGGTCTTGAGGTGAGCACTCAATGATGGATGACAGTGGCATCTGCCTTCTCAACTCCGTGTCTAGATTTGTTTGACCACACATACAGGTTGATAAATCATCCAACATTCAACATTGCTTCCATCTCACCAACCATATAGCCTGTTTGACCTGACGTATTCACTCTTTACGCCGTTGACATTTTGGTCACAATACCATGTCAATCTCTTCTACCCACCACTTCTGCCACTTCCAAGGCCATGGATCCTTTCTTTTAGCTGATGTTCCGTTCGGCCAGTACCATGGACAAGCCTTTGGATTTGACCCTACCAATCCTCCTAAGTTAGGAAACCTAATTGCAATATACCGCTCCACCAACCCTATACCAGTATATGTTGGTAAGCTTCAGTGGATTCTCTCCTTGAAGTGCAGCATCGTTCGCATTCGTGTAACCCCATCATCAGTTTTCTACCATCATTCATACCTACCCCCAACTTTTATCCTTTCTATCCCAATAGATTGGCTACATCCAACATGTTCTATCACTGTACGAAAATTTCTTTCCACCATCCATAAGCATTCACCACCTATTGTTCCCATCTCTTCACCTATTTACTTTGACCAGTACATACCGATAGAACCCCGCCTACCTTTATCCAGTTACCATTATTTGTGCACCCGAGCTACAAACTCGGAATGTGCTTGATCGTTAAATTCACCAGCCTTAGATTAGGTGTGCCGCTGTTCTCATGTATCATGCCGTTGCATCACTCCTGCTTTGTCCCCGCAGTAGGTTGGGATGCTTGGAAGGTGGATTGGATGGCCTAGATGTGCGCCCATGTAACAGTATTAAACCCTAAGCCATGCAGTTTCCCAACACTTTCGAGTTTCAACATCGGAAGCGTTATTCCGGAACCAGTTCCAGGCTTTTCCCGCGCTCTTCCGAACACGGAACCTTCGGAAACGTACGCAAGTACCGGAACCTCTTCCGGAATTTTCCCGCCTTTCCGACCACCGGAAAACACCGGAAACACCGGAAGTGGCTTACGCTCCCGCAACTTTTCACTTTCTTCTTCTCACGTCATCCATTACTACGTTTCAAAGTCTTCTTTCGGCTTCGCTACTACATCACTACCTATAACATAATATGAGTGTACCTTCACCCATAGTACAAATTCCTTTACCTTGCTCACAACTACCTCGGTCCTTTCCCCCATCTTACGCAGCAGCTGAGGTGAGTTCCTTTTCTTTTGGTTTTACTCCTAGCTAATGTACTATAGCTTTGGCCAATTCCTGCCTTCTTCTTTGATTCTGTCAAAATAATTACATGCACCCATAGTATTACAAAAGAGGGCCGCCCTGGAGATGGTCCTCAATCTACTTTATCCACTCTACGTATCATTGACAAGCGGTTCACTTCGCCCGTGTGATCTGGAGTGCGTGAACGGTTCACAAACCTTATATGGAATGTGAATCGGTTACCTCGGATCTATAGAGGCCGTTCCAAATACGGGATGGTAAGGAACTGTGAATCAATGTCATTCTATTGACCTTGGAGCCCTATACATTGAACTGCTGTAACCAGCATAAAATCATGTCCATGTCTTTCTTGACTTCATTCTTATCCAATGACAGTTCCTTCGCCAGATATCTCATCAAGTGTTCACGGCAATCATCGACTGCCACATAGATTTCCTCACATCTTTTATGGAGGAAATCCATAAGCTATTGGGGTAAATATTAGTGGGAAACGTTTCTTTCATGAAGTTGAAGGCACACATCCGAGTATCCATCCACAGTCTTTTTCTCAAGCCAGCGAACTTGGTCAAGTCCATGCAGGAATCGTGGAATATCCTGTGCATAGAAGAAAAGCAACCAAAGTAAATAAGGGGTTCAACAACGACCATGATTTGTATTTGTATTCTCACCGGTTCTGCCATGGTCAACATGCTTGACAGAGAACTGAGGCATGCTAGGATGCAATCCCAATCCAGATCTCCATTATCCATGTATGCAGGATCAGGTGGAACATGCGAAAGACAGTTGAAGACAAAGACAATCTGTATCAAAGAAGCATGAAAAAAAAGAGGTGGTTCAACTAGACTGGAAAACTCACCTTGTCTTCTATCTCTGTGTCTACATGTGGACCCCTGAGGATTACAGATGTTGACTTCAGATTCACAGCACTGGAGAGCACTTGGTCATCCTCGGATGATCCGGAAGGACTGGAATGTTGAGAACCTGAGCGGATGTGAGCAAAGAAAACTAGAGGATGGAACACAAAAGTGACAAAGGAGAATGTCATTACTTTCTTCCCTTTCACGCTCCTGTTCCTCACTCTCATCCTCATCCTCATCCTCATCCTCATCCTCATCCTCATCCTCATCCTCATTCACATTCTCTTCCATATCATTCCACAGTTTGCGTGAAGTGGCCGCCTTGATCATTTCGCGGTCTTCCTTGAGCCGTTTTTCAAACCTTTGAAAATGATCGGCCTTGTAATAGCCATGCCCTGTCTGTGTTTTCCACCATGTAAACCAGTCTAAGAAATAATAATATGAGTGTGTGTTCAAGGGGATCATGATCAGTTTGCACATGAAAGAAAAACACTTCACCCAGCTCAAAGATATCCACAGAGTATGGTGCTACTCCACTCCTTTCCATCATCTGCAGATACTCTCTCCTTCCAGCCTGGTCATGTCGGCACAGCATGAACTCTCTATGAAGCCAGCATACCAAAGCCATCGGCCGCTGTTTTCTTTCAATAACAGCCAGAGTGTTTTCAAGCAAATCATTGAGATATGCTCTGAGGGAAATCCAATACCCCCGGTCTTTTTTCTTCTCCTTTTTCCATGTCTGAGTTATTTCAGTGTTGACATGCAGCAAAAGTTTGATGAATGCAAGACATGGCCTTGGAAATGTGAACGTCCTATCTGACACATGGCAGGTGACCAGATGCTCATTCCTAGAGACACCGTGTATCTCCAAGGCAACTTGAAGAACTTCTTGATGGGGGAAAGGGATGTCACCATGTTGAGGCTGAGGGTCCATGTTAGGCGGCAGCGATATGTTGGCTTGTTCCAGCTACGATGCTGTGAATCCACATGTACAAATATTGAAAAATCAAACATTCTTCTTGTTTGAATATACAGTTTCATCCGGAACTGAACTGGAACGCAACGAAATAATCTGCACCTTTGTACATCTCGTTTGATGGCATCAGACCCAAGACGAGGAATCAAGTTAGCTTCCGAAGTTCCGTCGACAGAAAACCTTTCCGAACCGGCGCTTGAATATTTCTGAGGTGTTTCCGGCGTAACCTTTGCAACGGTCGTGACCAGCGAATCTACAGTCGGCAGGAGGCTCTTGCGGGGCAACTGCAGGACAAGCCTAATATTCTGAACCTGCGCCTTGAAGGACATTCCACGGTGCATTGCAACTTAAAAAAATTTAAAAAACCTCTCCCTGGATTTTTCGCCAGCCTCAGGAAAGCCATCAAGAGTCTCCATCGTGTTCGGTGACCTTGGGAAACAGGTTAGCATGGCCACGCCAGACAGGAATGTACAGCTGATCGACTTTGACTGGGCGGGGCAAGATGGTGTGGTCACCTACCCGCCCTCCATCTCACCCTCCATCAAATGGGCAAAGGGAGCGGGAGCATTGGAGCTCATTCGCAAGAAACATGACTTGTACATGGTGACTTTGGCGAAAGCTACTTACGAAGGGTATTGCAGTACGTAAGCTTTCCGCGACCGTTGACCGCCAGGCAGAAAGAGTTTGATCGCTTTTCATGTATGTATTCAACCGGTAGGGACGTATGTTCTTTGCGAATATATCCAAGCTGTCCTTGACAGAATCCATAGAGCTCAGAGGCTGCTTGATACCTATCGTGCAGAGCTTCCGAGTTCCAAGTTCCGGAACTTGGAGACCCCAGCCTAATCCAGGGACCAAGACTGTGCGGCTACTTTTCCAGCAATTCTGAAAGATCTAGGAAATTGGGGACATTTCTGGGATACCAAAGATCAAAGAAGCTATCCTGTCGACGCAGGAAATGGAAATGGCGATCTGGTATGGTCATTTGGTTCCACACGTTTACTGTGCTGTCGACGATGGGGGACAGACTGACGTCACTAGATGGGGTGATTCAAAGGAAACGAAGGAGGAAGCACTCGTCCCACAGGAGAAGGATGTGCCCTTCTACGAAAAGTACACAGGAGCCAGAGGGGATGCATGACACGCTCAGCGCCCTCATGTCACGGTGCGTTGCGGGCACTGATGGAGGTGGTACTGGGCGGCCAGGTGAATTGGAATTGGGCCTAGAGGACTGTCGATAGTCAATACAGTTCTTTTCAACCTGTTATGCAATTAATGATTGAATAAATGAAATGTCGACAAGAAAAATTTAAAACGAACGAAAAAAAGCATAGGTTCCAGGCCTTCCAGTTCCAACGCTTCCGGTTTTCGAGTGCCGGAACCACGTTTCCCGGTGTTCCCGATCGGAGCCCACCCTTGCAGAGTTTTTTTTCCCGCGCCCTTGCAGAAACTTTGATAATCTCCTCACCTTCTTCCACATGTGAGATGAGGCATCAGGTGGTTCAGGGAGCCTCTCGGGTACATCGTCGACTGCTATTTCGCTACGCTGATCGTCCTTCTCAGCCATCGTCATCGATCGTGCATGCACCAACACCTTTCTTTTCTCCCCTTCCATCGACTTCGATCGACACATCTCAGCGTTGTCGACCTTGTTCTGCGCATTCCTGCACATTTCGTAGTGCTCTCCCAACCTCCTCTACATCTCCCGCGCTCTCACATGTCGAGCATCCTTTTCGATCGTCGCCGGTACCGCTGCCTGGGTCAACAAGTACGTGTGCAGGGTCACGCGCTCTTTCATGCGGCGTTCAATTACTTTGCCTGCTGCTACCTCCACCTGGAAAGTTCGTCGTTGAGATCGTTCGTACCCCTGCCTGCATGTTCCGTTTCACGTTTGGTATTCCATGGTATGTGCTCCGCATCTTTTAACTCCGTTCGCAGATCCTCACCATTGTCTGTCTTGCTTGTTGGGTCTGCGCGACCTCCTGACCTGCGCACCATGTCGGCACCGTCCTGCCACACGGCGCCAGTGCTGGCGGTGATGAACCCACACCTGTACCACTCTGGGAGGGAGACCATGAATGCCCTCAGTCGAGCGAGGAAGGGTTTGAGCAAATGGGAGAGGTACTGGAAGGGTGGGGAAGTATGTTTAGCTCCATTAGCATCATGACGAATCGGGAGACGCCATATCACCGGGACCACAACTCTCCGGCGGAGGCATACCACCTACTCACTACCATGTGAAGCGGCTCGATGTCAATCCCGACGGTTGGAAAGCGGTTTCAATATGGTGCTGGAACACTCATGGCATTCTCCGGACATCTCCTGCAACATGGAGGTACCCAGGTGGATGGATCAGGCATGCATGGCGTACTACACGCGAGAAAAAGTGCTGAAATGGGCCCGCGTCGAGGCCGAAGTTCTTACGCTACGATGTGAAGTTGGACAAGAGAAAATACATCACAAAGCAAAGCATGCACCATCTGGAGAGCACATTCATGAAGTAGTTGCATTTCTTGTGCAACGTTTCGTGCCAATTACAATAGATCCTTCCCGAACGTCTCCTCCAGCTTTGACATCCGGTCGCCGACCACTCCAATTTCCAGGCTCACCTCTTCCAGTTCCTTTTGCTTATGCTTTAGCTGATCCGCAATCGCTCTCCTCTGGAGCTCCACCAGTTCTAACGATGTGAACGGTTCCCAACTTTTGATGGGATCGTGCGTCTATAACGAATGTGTGACCAGGATTTCGAATTTGAGGGCGGCGCACCATACAAACCCGGCGGGACTTCTCGACAACATCCTGGAGGGATTGGGTGGCATAATCTGCCGACAGTGGAGGGCCTTCCGGAGTCCACCAAACGTCCACGAATTCATCCTCCCTGAATGGCGTGTCGGAGTCATCGTCGGAAGTGGGGATCTCCGCAAGTTTCTCCAGTAATACTGCATCTGGAAGGGCATCCTGAACAACGGCTGTGAAAACCTTCTCTGCTACGAGCGGCAGTTGCATGAACAGCTTGTGCACGGTTCCGGCGACAAATATCCTGTTGAGCAAGTTCTTAGGTGCATCAATGAATCGGTGAGTGGCAGCGGTTAACGTTCAATCCTACCACTTCGAGTCTCAAATCCGCTAAGATGTGATTGTTGGGGATGCCGGAATTGATGGCCACCACAGCAAGCTTGAGCCGGCAGCCGCAGTACATCAACGCCTTGGCAAGGTCTGCATATACAGCATAAAAGGAATCTGATTTTGAGGCCATTGGAGAGCTGGGTAAGAATCAGAGGATGAGCGACCGACGATCTTGTACCTGTAATTACAGACTCCGCCCGGAGTTTCGTGGCGTTCTGCCGGTTTTGGAAACCTCAGCGGAGCATGCACCCATTGTTTCACATGTTCCACCACAACGGGTGTGCCGTGAAACCATTCTGTTTGCAGCAGTGCTAATTCTCACGTTCCAATCTGCTGCGCCCAACGATCGCTGATTGTATTACAGTAGTACTTGATGGCATCCACATTTTAGAAATCTTGGCGTTCATGCGGCTCGGGAAATGATCGGCGCCCTCCGCAAATCATGAGTACAACGTTGCCTGGAATTTGCAATAAGCTGCTGTACCACGCAGGCCATCGTCTGACGCTGACCGACCACGATTCCGAAGTGCTGTGGACCTGTATGAGAAGCGATTCCTTGTCCACTCACACTCTCAGACCAATGATTCCACATCCTCCACATGCCACTCCCTCAAGGCCTTGCAGGAATCCAACGAACCCGATAGACTGTGGTAGCAATCCTTCGGGACAGGTGAGCAAGGAAACGATAAGTCTACACTCCGATACTTGATTCTCCACCTCCACCTCTCCTGGAATGTCCAATGCAAGCATCGAGTTCCACTGCCCCTTAGAGTTAGGGTCTGTCGCTGCCGATGTCACTTTCAGATCGACCGGCGTCAACCGCTGTTCGCTGTTACCGGGACAGGAGATCGAGAGGGATCGTTTGCTGTCGGGCGCTGAGATAAATAATGGCACTCCGGCCTACAACGTTCTGCACGGTCGACACCTTTTCCCAGGCGGTTGTGGTGGTCGCCTGACTTTTGGAATGGCAGACCTCAGTGCGGAAGAGCATCGCAAAGGCAAGTGGCTGATCCCGAGTTGCTCTTCATCCACAAATAATGGGAAGTCAGAGGATGGAAGTGGGATAGCCAAATCTTTGAGGTACTTGGCCTATGTATGAAATCCGAAATTCGCCGGCGATGGCAGTGCCGGCCCCTCTCTGACCCGCATCGGCGTTGTGATAACCACCATCGCCAACGGCGCTATCGCCATCACTCCACTCAGTGTATGTGGAGTGGTCTTCGTCCGTATCCATGGCACTACCTATGAATACGGTTGCCTCCGCACTGAATCTCGAGATGTCAGATTCTGAGATGCTCAGCGTTACAATCTATCCACTGCTAATGCAACGAAATTGAAATCCGTCCATTTCCTGCTAAATCTCCGGTAGGTCACCAAACGTTGGAGTTATAATATATTGGAAGCGCGGATGGCGACGTCGCCGCTAGTAACGTTGCGGAGGTGACCGCTCGATCGTTTGCAAGCGGTGATGTACACACACCACTCCTATGAAATTCTAGCGGTTCATTATGCTAATATGGGTCCTGCTGCCACCCCACACGTCGACCATACCCGACGGTAAAACCCCCAGTTCCGCCGGTTCCGGGTTCCGGTCTCGGGAGAACGATTCCGGAATCCCTTCCCGGCGCTCTTCCGAACTCGGACTTGAGGGAGCGTCGGAAGAACCGGAAGTGCTCGAAGCTTCAGAATTTCATTTCCATAAAACATAATACAAGCATAGCTCTGCCACATAATATATATACCTTCAACCCACTTACAGAGGTACCTCAGTTGTTTTCACCCACCTTGGGCAGCAGCTGAGGTGAGTTCTTATTTACCTAGTTTTTATTCCTAGCTAAGGTACGGTAGCCTTGGGCAACTCCTGCCCACTTCATATATTTTATCACACATTACAAATATCATATTTAATTTTCTGGTGGTACACACCGTCTGAGTTTCATCGTTTCCTTGCCACTGATGAACCATTACTGGGGTTCTCAGATCCTCGTGAGAGTTCCCGAGCAATCCTGTTCAAGTAATCCAGCTGGAAGGTTAAATACTGGACCTCCCCTTCCAGTTCCTGTTTCTGGTGCTCCAGCTGCATGAGCCTTGTACCGTATGCCTGGTAGGTCGTCCGGAGGTATTCATCAGCTTGGTTGACAAACTTCAATGGATCCATGTCATTCTGCCGCATCTCCTCCGCTATGAGTTTGGCACCGAGACGAGCCTTGAAATCTGAAACAAGTCAGATATGCTTCAATGCGAAGTGAATCACTTACAGTTATCATCCCCAAACACTATTCCTCTCATGAAGTTGTATTTCAACTTTGGCGGGCTATCCCAACTCTCCCCTGCGGTCACATTGGGAACTTTATGGAGGGGATTGTAGACTGAGAGGAGTGGTCCATTGGTTGGGAGGGTGAGAGCAGCCGGAGTGGTGTTGTTGCCAGCCTGTGAGGATGTACTTGCCTGCAGAGGTGATGCTCGGGATGGGATTTCCGGTGAGGATGTACCGTCTTCCGAACCGGAACTCTCGGCCGATGCGCATCTCGCAAGCTCTTTGACGCTCGATGTTTCCCAGTCCTACATAGAGCATAAGAATAAACCATTGTATCAAAAAAAAAAATCTTCTGCCTCTGATGAATCTGACCCAGCGACCGGCTGATACGTCTGGGATCCTGCATGCCGCCGGATCTTTGATGTGTCCTTGTGAAACCCAACTGAGGACCTGATGAACCTTGACTGAACTCGAATGTTAGAGCTGTACTAGTCGATAAATGGCCACTTGGCCTACCGAATCCCTGCTTTCTCTTTCTCTTTCTTTTCCCTTGTGCCTGTGGCCTACCATGAGACGCGGGGGTTCTGTGGTGATCGTCAGTCCATAGTACAGCGTAGACATACGCTGAGACATACCGTCACTCGGGATATCACCGACCCCATCTCCTTGAAACCCCTCTTCTCTTCCTCTTCCTATAACTTAGGGAACGATCAGCTCACGACTCACAAGCATCGAGGTCCAACTTGATGCTCACTATGCTGCTCAGAAATATGGATCCTTTCGCCGTCGAACCGCTCCTTAAATCGAACTAGCACTTCGTCCACCGTATGAAACTCGCATCCGCCTTCGTTTTCGTTTTCGTCTTCGTCCACAGACATCCAGAATGGAACTCCACAGTCAGTGAAACACATGGCTGACTTGTTCCCTAATGGATGCCATAGGCAAGACTCGATGTCGGGAATGGTCACGCTCTTCCAACCGTGTCGACCATACACTCGGAGAGTGTAATCGGAGAAATCATAGGAGAAATCCCCAAGGACTGGCGTTGGTGGTCGTGTGCCACCATTCAAGACGTACAGCATGGCCGCTCCCCCACCAACGTCCGCGATCTCGAACGAACATACGGTGCCGTCGACTTGAGAGCTTCGTTGCAGAACGTATTCCATTGGTTGGAAATCGTTGATCGGCAACGTCGGGGGTAAACTTTGCGCCGAGCTTGTCGATCGGTGGTAAAGCAAGGAATCGAAGGCCGTCAGCGTGGTGCGTCACGTCGCGTTACGTCAGATCACGTGCGTTCGCTTACGGTAACCTACGGCTACGGAAAGGTTTTTATCGTCGTTTTCAGACCGCTTAGCATTCCAGGATCGGAACTCAGAACCAACGGAACTCCACCTTTTACGGTCCAGCATTGTCGAATGTATCTCACAAGGGATCGGAATGACGATCCCTTGCAGGTCTTCGGAAGCATGTATAGCTGGGACCACAACCCTGGACCTTAAAAAGAGTACCGTAGTCTTAAGTTACGTCGGGCGATCCAAGATTTCGGAATTACCAGAACCCTCAGACCGACCCTTATGTCGCCGAAAAGAAAAGGAATTGAATTTCGACTAGAGATATACGTTCGAATGCAAACTAGTTGACTAATCTCACGACTTGGGGACCTTCCTGAGCCGCCGCATCTGAAGCTCCAAGTTTGCGACTCTGGTCACAAGCTTGCGGTACCATTCTTCATCGCCTTTGGCATTGTCCTCCAGGATCATGATACGGTCCCTTAACTCGACCAAATCCAGCATCAGCTCGTCATCTGTGCAATCTGATTCCATGGACCGTCTGATCCCAGCCACCTTGCCTGATCATTTTTCAGCCATGAAATGTAAAAAGACAATGCTAACGATCACTCGCCTGCCCTCACACATTCGATTTTCCATGAGGCACACCTGGCGCACGCACAATTCTCATTCCTGGAGGCCGAGGACTTGGCAGCAGGCAACACGCAACGCAAACCATGAGATTTACATGCATCGCAATCCTGACAGTTCGGCATGTAAGGAGACGTCCTCTTTGCTAGAAGGACGAACCTTGGATGCATCCATGACGACAGGAACGCCCTTGCCTTGCCTTTTCCTTTTTAGACTCACGCTCGTGGATAGCCCTGCCTGGGAGTTCCCCCTATTTCTCTCCGATGATGACATAGGATCGATGACGACGACGACTTTCTTCTTCTGGCCATGGCGTGGCTGTCCTTCTGGCTCCGACGCTCGCCCTTTGCCCGTTGCGTTCGAGGTGGATCCGTCCTGGCCGCCGGGGACACGAGAAGGGTGAATAGCTTCCTTGTACTGTCGCTCTATCACGAAGGTCAGCTTTCAGATCCGCGTGTTACAGTCTCGTACGTTTACCTTGGATCGTTGGATCCGGGGTCGTTCCGGATTTCGGGTCGTCCTTGGTGAACGGCCTGTTGGAAGGGTGGTTTTCTACTGCAGCCTCCAGTTCTATCATCCGAGGTAAGCACGATCGGCTGTATTTCACCGTGGTTCGCTAGACTTACTTTCTTGAGCGCGAACATCGCCCGGTCCAGTTATAGGTGTGGGTTTCTCAGTAACCCTCAAAGATACTGCATGTGAGTCAAAGCAGAGTGCTAAGCAAAGGGAATCCGGGTATGAAACAAGCAACCCACCGTTTGGAGGCAATTCTTTCCACCACAAATCACGTCCTTGGAGATCAGGAAATACGTCCGAAGGTACATACACGTAGCTGGCGCTGGTGACCGACGGATCATTGGCACACACCTCGTGGAAGTAGAGCGTGTCCATGGTCATGCCACCCTGATAGTGGCGTGACAGCATGCGCCGCAGGCTTTCCAGAAGCTTGGGATGTGGTGACGATTCGCTCGGATGCGGTAGTTTGTTTCGAAACTAAAATGGTAGGCATGTGTTATGATCTGGTTTGCAGAATGGTGCAAATAGGTCGGGTTACTCACAACCTCGCGTGCCAGGTTGTCCCGCATCCAGCGTTGCCAAGCTTCCTTCGGCTGCACGATATGTTGAATTATTTCCAGGGCAGCGCAGACGCGGGCGGTAACGAGCAGAACGTGTGGATCTATACTGTAAGAGGTGCTCATGTTTATGTTGACGGTATCAGTTCAAGTTAAAGGCGAATCGGACGTCACATAATTTACGTGACCTTTGCTTTGTGACACATGTTACCAAATTCGGACAAGGCAGGTATCCGGATTGCCGACCGCTTTCGGAACCCTTTCCC
>JBBPLW010000072.1:14651-57858 GCA_038089995.1 Tylopilus balloui | reverse complement strand
TGGGAAGACCGTCCGTGCTCAACTCCTATCTTTCCCGGTCTCCGGCTTGTTGCCACCAACCATCTTGGCATCCTTACCGCTACCATCAAACAAGGGCAGCTGGAATACCTGTGCTTGATGCCGTGAGCGAGTTCACCCCCAAACTCTCGGCCGCACTGCTGCGCGTAGCGGAAATCCTCACCGACACGCCACCGCTCGGCCACTTTGTCGCCAACGGCCGAATGAACCTGTGCGCATTCGTGTACCAAGTCAACTCCGTGCAGCTTGTCGCCACCACCCCCGCAACCTCCGAGGTCATCCGAAACAGGCAGCGGGTGTACCAATATCATGTCCAGGCGCACGGCCTCGAGCCCACGACCGTCGTCACGACGTACAGGCTCCCAGACACGGATCTCTCCGCCACTGCGCATTCCCTGTCAATCGGACGTGCCTGGGACAATTCGCTGCGGATCGTGCCCAGGATGACAGCCGTGCAAACGACTGCAACCGCAACGAGCACGGACGTGTTGTTGTCGGACGCCCCGGAACGACGACTATGTGCGCGTCGTGGCGAGACGTCTGCAGGAGCCGTTTGTCGCCCAGCTCTTGGCCGTCCATCCGAACGGACAGTTTCACACGGAGGAGTGGATCGTGGCGCAACTTTGCACGACGGCACTCTCGGACATACATCCCCCGAGAATGCTGATCGTGCACTGATCTGGGGGAGTGGGATGGGCTCGAAGGAGCTAGGCAACTCATGCATATCGTATGGTGCTCTCATCAAACATGCCCTCGACTCCTTGTACGACGATTATAGAGCAGACTGTTTCAGATGCTCACTTGCGGGTTAGCACCAGCCATCGGGTTTGTTTCACATCGACGGTACCGAGAAGATCCATCGGCGACTGAATTGATAACTCCGCGAAATATATCTCCGATCGGCAACATCATAGATTACCTTTCCCGGCCACCGAATGGCCGTCGTGGATGCTGACGAGCCGGCCCGGACGCTGTCCGCTATACATGTTTGCATCCAAATTAGTATTTCGGGCCTTAACGCCGCATTGAGCTGCAGACCCCCGTCGAGCGTACGTCAACGACTATATATACATACATTTGTTTGATGGGCCGCACGGTCCGCGCCGAGCTCCAAAATCCGTAATCTAGAATCAAGGATGGGGCCGCCCATGCCTTTCCGTAATCCCCCATATCGATATCCACCACAGCGAGTCTCGTAAGTATACATTCAGGCCCATGTGCAAAGGTACTGGCGTTCATATATAGGGGCATGATTTGGGAATCGTTCTTCGGTCCGCTTCTGTGCTCGGAGTCCAAGTTGGTCCCTCCTGGGCGCCGATCAGGCTAGACAACACGCGGGTCCGTCGTGGAGGCTGCGCAGGACGCAGGGAAAGAGGCGGTCGCTCGACAGCAAAACGACGACGCTTCGTTGGCGGTTCACATTAGACGCTGTCGGACTCACACATGCACTGGAGGCGGCGCCACAGGGGGTGGCGAGTGATGCATACAGAACACCGCCCTTGGAAGGGGGCCGATGTCTGGCAGAGCCTCCCTGGCAACGGCCGCTGTGAAATCGAAAACGAGGAACCGAGCAAGTAGCCCCCCGAGAGCCGGCTGGAGGTGGGGCAGCCCCGCCGCGTGCTCGGTCGCTGAGTTCGCACCTCGGACACTTCGAAGACCCTCCCATGATCAAATCGGGCAAGAATGATTGGTCTCGTCGGTAGCCGAGCTGCGTCCATCAGACCGATTTAGTAGAATAACATCGATTAGAAAGCGAACCACCACTACACCACAGCACGTTCGCTAAATAAACAAACGACAGATAACCCACAAACGAAATGCATGCAGCATTGCTCAGAGGACGAATTACAAATATCACGGTCACCGATCAGAATACCGAACAACCTCATTCCTCAACCTCCCTGCTTGCCGAACGGGAAAACTTGGGGGCAGGTCGGGTCTCCGAGCGTCCCGTAGTAGATTTCAAGGTTCCTCCTGAGCGCTTCCAGGAGTCGACCTTGGGGGTTGTGGTATACCCTCGGCAACACCATAGCCTGTCCCTGGTAGAATGCGCAGAACTAAACAACCATCAGTACAGTTGCGTGACAAGTTACACCAGCGAGAACCGACGTACATCATGAGGGTCGGTCGGGTCCACGACATAGTTGCCCAAGCCGTTACTGATGCCGGGCGTGATGCCGACCGCGTCGATCAACTGCGCAGTAAATGCTCTGACCTTGGCAAAGTCATATGGATCTGAGCGACGATGGAAGTTCTCGGGGAACCTGTGAGTCACGAAGATACTAAACGCATCTTCCACCACAAGGGGCAATGACTGGGTCGATGTCTGGTTTTGCACGAACATGGCAAGCATAAAGCCTGTTTCGGCGGTGGCTCCTACGAACCGAGGGCTGTGGTACGAAAATATCGGGTTGTTTGCAATAGAGTTTTCGACACGGTTTCGCCTGTCCAGGGCACCAGCTTCGATGGTAATGACACCATTCCCGACCTCGTTAGCGGCATCGGCGAGCTATCAAAAAGGATGAGCAAAGAAGATGCGGGTGGATATATTCTACGTACAACTTGGAACAGAGTGGTGTTGGGGTTGATGTTGTCACCGAGGAAGATGTCGTGACGCGTAATACTACCATCACCTGGAATCGAGTATCGATAACAGCGATCAGCACATCGTTATCCACAGCAGGAAGAGTGATGGTCCTACCTTCAAAGGTGCCGTGGGTAGAAATACCGCTGATCAAAGTGTCGCCATCAGTTATGTTCCTGCCGATGGTCATCTGGTTGGTCAAGAGGTTCCCGTCGACAAGGAATCCCTGTTGCAATTCGTTAGGAAAGCGAACGATGTGATGAAATACATTAGGACGAACCGAGAGACAGAGGAATCTGGCGAAATCGAATCCCATGTTGAAACCTGCCCAGTTTCACATGTAAATCCCGACGACGATTTCTACCGCATAATCTACTTACCCATCTGGATAGCATTGATAATGTCATTAGGAGTGGTTATGCCAGTGCGGTTAAGGTACTGTGCAAAAGAACCGTGTTCATGAGCAAATCATGTCACTGAGATAGCCGAGCACTTACCCCATGCGCAGACAGCGTGTTCAATCCTGGGCAGGGGCCACGGATGGTGACACCTGGAATGTCAGGCTGGAACGGGTGCGCCGCATCATTGACGAGAATTGTGCCCGTGTAGTTGATGGGAGGTGGGAAGGGTAGTAGACCAGGCGGCCCATCGGATTCGAACTGTCGGGCGACGAACTCGACCTCTTCTGGAGACAAACCCCGAAGCGAACGGTATGGGGGGAAGTTCTCCAGATGGGGGAACGCCAGCGCGAATGGCACCAACGCAGCCAAGGTCGCAAGGTTCTGTAGCTTCATACCGACCATCGAAGACGAGAGAAGAAGGGAAGCTGATGGAAAAAAGGGCAAACTCACAGTCGTTTATATACGCAAACGACGATGGGGTTACGGCAGATTTGGCCCCTGGGTGAATTCAACTCTTGGTGCCAGGACTGGGATGTCAGTATGTTGTGGTCCTGGCCGAGGCTGGGCAGCCATCAGTTCCCATCGGTTGTCGCCCACTATCGCTCATCGTAACGCTGACCCTGCCACCCCATCCAGTGCTTGGCAGGGTATCTCGTACTAGGTACCTGACATTATACCATTTGCGTGGCATACATGGTTGATATATTGACGTACGGCTTCTTGACCGGGTCGGATGCTACAAACATCTCATAGCCGTCAACAAACATGCGGTGCAACTCGATTCACGCACCGAGAGCGCTCGCACCGCCCTACAGCAATGCTCGCTACGTGAGAGAGACGGAGGTGATGACAGAACAAGTGATGAACGAAAATCTTCCCTCTAACATCTGGACCGTGTCCAGAAATGAGAACACAGTTATCCCCGAAGGAAGACACCGGATGGCTGTGTTTGCGACATACCAAAAACGATGCATGATTGAGAGTTTAATGATGGTTGTGTGAGCAGAGCCGAGTAACTGCTTGGCAGATGGGCGGCGGTAGAACGCGTATGACTCAAAAGGAAAGTTGGAGGTAACGATTGAACAAGTAATGAACGGGTAACATCTCCCGCTCAACATCTAGACGTCCATGCCAAGGCCGACATTGGGAACCGAGTAGGATACCCCTTGATGTCCATGTCCAGGAACTGATGAAGGCTGTGGGTGAACGTTAGCATTTTGGTATGAGAGTACCACTTCGAGGTACATTGCGGTCAATAGGGGACATTCCTCCAATGGGGCAGCCTCTCCGGATCATGGTTGAGTGAAAGCCCGCTCAGACAGCATTTCGGCACACTGAGTTCGGCCCTAATCTACTTGGGGATCAGACAAATGGGAGCGAGCGGATTCATTGGCGGATTCGGCCCTGCTGCCACGACCACAGCAAGCACGCTGCAGACGCATGCACCGCGAAATTCCCAACACGCCCGTGTGACCGAGGGAAATAATTATATGCCACCGCCGAACAAACTGATCACAGCTACAGGAGGGGGTGTGCCTTCTTTTTGCTTCGTCTGCCCACAGTATGCGAAAACGTATCTCGACGGGTGCCAGGTGACCGTCGGTGATGGAGCGAGGGCCGGCACACGATGCAACGGGATGGTCGTTTCTGTTGCGCACTAGACATCAACGTCGCGAGATCAGAATAAAGACACAGGAATGAGAAATCACACACGATATCAATGTATGATCCAGTGCTGGCTATCGCAAGATATTCGCCATCGAACGAAAAACTGAGGGCATTGATAGGGTTTCTGAACGAAGATTTGTGGTGAGCATCCAAGGGGGACAACGTAGACACGCACTCGCAGGATGCTATCGTTCGTGAACAAATCCATTCGTTCAAATCAAACATGTTGACAATCGAATCATACCCGCCAGATGCGAGGTACCTGTCAGTCGAGTTCACCTTTCCGTTTTCGTAGCAAACGTGGTAGAATTCGCTAACCTTCCTCGTGGGTCAAGGGCCACAGCAACACAACCACCCACATGGGCGGCAGGACTTTCCCGCAGTGCCAATGAGGGATAATCCATTATGCGGAGGGAATGTTCAGAGTGATGAGTCAGGATAATCCCGTCTCCCACGTAGTTGAACATGGCAGTCGACGCAACAATGCTCTGGCGGTCATGTCATGAGAGACGAAGACGTTGGATGTAAAGATAACGCTTACCCCATCTTTGTCCGAAATTTGCCACATATCTTTAGATGATTCATTGTCTTCGCCGTATGTCAGGAAAAACAACTGATGTCCTGCAGACGTATATAGCAGGGATTTCCCATCCGGAGCGTAGTTCGTCTGTACGGGTGACACTTTCAATTGGATCTGTTGTACATGACGACTTTCTTGAAGCAAATCGTCAGCGCGAGGATTATCATGGATTCATATCCTTACGCCGTGCATCCCAGAAAACGATTCGCCTGTCCTTCTGACTGGATGTGCAGAAAAGCTCGGGGTGGGTTGGATTCCACGACACGTGGTCTACGTCGTCGGAATGACCTCCGGAGAAATGTGTTGCAGCTCTGTACTCCATCTGAAGTCGGCGTGAATCAAGGGATGTACATGGAGCAACATGCGTGAGCTCACGCTTGTTTCTGGAGCCCACACTCTCGTGACCTTGTCGATGCCAACCGCTGCAAGACGTTTGCCGTCACAGCTCCACGCGACGTGAGTCATCGCTTGTGCGGACGGTATTCGAAGGTCGCGCGGTTTATGTGCAGGGAAGTTTTGCGCCTGTAAGGAAGCGCAGTAAGTACACGCGCGTGACCTGGACGACATGACACACAAGAAGACCTCTTGCAGCAAAGGTGACGTGAAATGGGGGAGTAGGCGGACGTTGTGGGGCTTGTGTTTCCTCTTCGCTGCTGATAATCGGGGGTAAAGTAGACATTAGAGAACGTGTGATGTAACAGGAGAATTATCTCGCAGATGGACGAGAAGCATTGTGTTTGCGCATGTTAGGATCGCAAGGTGCTCCTAGCCTCAGATATTTTCTACTGATAACGATACAGTCGCGCTCTTCTCCACGATGGGATTCGTCCTCGTCGATGGAAATACCCACCCTTCCACTCAGCGGTTTGGTCTGCTTTTCGATTTCAGCAAAGCACAGAGGTGTTTCTATCTATGCTGTGTTGTATACATGCCCTCACACATTTATGTCTCGATAATTCAATCGTGAGCGCCGCCAGCCTTCTAATCCAGCAGTCTGTCCCATCCAGAAAATTGATTTGCCCCATTTTCCGTCCTCGTCCCGCTTTCGATAATTATAGCATTCCTGTTTTGTGTAAACATCCCGTTGACAACTAAAGTGTTTATGGCGGCCATGATTCCTCCCTTGATCGTCATGCCCAGTTACCTTCACTTCACTCCACATGTCTGACGATCAGTCCTAGTCATCATCCGACCTGACGGCTCTCATTAATATTGGCCAGAAATTTCAATCGGTACATGGTGGCGTTCACTAGAGGATGGGTTGTTTCCGTGAAGTCAAAGACGGGCCGTCGCCAGTCCAACCACGAGTTCGAATCTGAGATCTGATTCTTCGACTCGCTTTCTGGTCCATATTGATCATCAGACTGCTGAACGCGTGCGTTCGAAGGTTGTACAGCTTGGTAGCACGACAGATTCCTACTGAAGAGTCAGCATCAGCATGCACATCCTCGAACAAATTGCTCCTGCTGAAGTAGTGACGAGAAACCAACGACTGCTCTTCAAGTAGTCTTAGATCAGTTGACATATCGTGACGCAACACGCCAATCTCAATCTTAGTAAGGACAACCAGCCATATAGTAACACGGGTACCACAGGTCATCATAGATTCGATGGAGAAAAACATTCCCCTCTGGTTGGATGTTGACCCGGTATGTCATCGAATTCGCATCAACGGTGTCGAGTCTTGCCATGACTCGCATTTCTCTAGGGCCACGACGACGCCACTGCGATTCTGTTGGCGATCTACCTCGATAACATAGACCTCCTTGGGATCTCTACCGTGAGTTCGGTCGCACTCATGTTGCATCCTTTTCCCGCAGGGAGCATAATGGTCTATAGGTTCACGGAAACGCCAGCGTACACTGGACGGCGATCAATGCGGCCAGGTGCCTCCACGCGTTCGCGGCGCATGCACACATCAAGGTATATCCCGGCGCAGCGAAACCTCTGCTAAGGAGCGCCCCGAATCACTGTCCAGAGATACACGGCGAAGACGGGCTAGGGGGCATCGTTGGGCTTTCCTCTCCAGATAGCCCCGAAGTACAAACACGGCTTGCGCGGAGCGACGATGGCAAGCCGATCTCGGCCTTGCAGGGCATGACGAACGCTGTCAAGGAGACCTGGAACGGCGGTGCTGGTCGCAAAGTCACGATCGCGTCGAGCGGACCGATGACGAACGTCGCCGTGTTCATCTCTGCGCACCCCGAGCTCTTGGATGGCGTCGAACAGTTCGTGTTCATGGGCGGAGGCGACGGGTTCGGTAACGTCACGCCTGCGGCAGGTGAGTGACTGTCGCGTTCTCTGGCATGCTCGTTCGTCAATCGCGCACTGCTAGAGTACAATATCCTCTGCGATCGTAAGCATTTCCTTCTCCATGTTCCGCTACTGTGACCTCAATCATCTTTCCCACATATTACAGCTGAGGCAGCGCAGATAGTAGTCAATAACCCGCTCAAGACGGTGATGCTCCCAATCAATGTCACCCACACCGCCATCGTGAACCAGAGTATCCACGCCCACCTGTGTTCCCTTCATCCATCACACGACCACCACATACTCTCATCGCCGGAGACCAATCTCAGAAAGATGTTGTCTTCGCTCGTCACCTACTTTGGTGATACGTATCGAGAAGTATTTGGTTTCCACGACGGTCCTCCACTCCACGATGCACTCACAATCGCGTACGTTTCCAACCCTACTTTGTTCCAAGGTAGACGCTTCCATGTCGACGTGGAAACTCGGGGAGAACATACCACGGGAGCGACCATCGTGGATAGAGGGAGCTACCGGACGTACGATGATACTTGGGGACCCAGCGGAAAAAACTGCCTAGTGTTGGAATCGCTCGAGGTCTCTCCCTCCTGGATCACACAGTGGGGTCGCATTTCTGACCATGTCCTAGGTAGAAACGTTCTTCGATATCCTGTTGGATTGCGTCAGGCGATGCGACGAGGTATCGCCGCTGAATTCCTAGTGATGGTCTGCAGCCTACTTTTGCGGGGCCGTACCTATTGCTGGTGCTCCTTCTCACATTCAGAGGTCATTTGGATATAAATATGCAAATACTCGTCAGAGCAAACGTGCAAATCGGAGAAAAAAATGGATGAGCAGAATGCTCGGTGATGGCGTGTACAGTCTTCGTGACCTTCTCTCTCTTTCAAAGTGCGCAAAGCGCACCGTCAAGATCACCGTGACCAAACTACGGCATTCTCGCGACCAAGTGTGTGCTGAGGTGTTGTTCGTTAGCCTCCTGATCGTTCGGGGCACCACACAAATCGAGTCGATGACGGAAAGCAAGAGAGAGATGTAGCTGTACCCTTGTATCGTGACAGTGGCCCATCGATGAACCGCAAAGCGGCCAGTTTCGAGTGTCTGTTTGTACATGTTAGGATCAGAGGGCGCTGAGTCAGCAATGCTATAATCGCTTGAACCGTCTTGAACCAACTCTTGGACAGGAGCCACCAGCATAGAAGACTCAGTCTGCCATAATGCTTTCACTATTTCGATCCAGCACAATTTTCCGCACAATAAAGAAGCATATGAACTCCGTGCGTTTCGAAAACATCGCGGTGCCAACGCTGATCGCCCCGCTAGAGTTCCGCCATTGTTTCTCTGCCAATGGCAAGCGAAAACGACATCCGCTCTGCTTCGTCTACACCAAAGTACGAAGTAGCCATAGCCCCCACATATGAGAGCACCAGCATTCAAAAGATCTTCCGCGTCCCAACCGAGATACTTGAGGTTATATTTTTTCCACGGCGCTCGCGATTATTACAGCGAGGGTAAAGGTCTCCCGGTCGAAACTCCGCCTGATCAGATCAACGTCTCGTACGTTACCGTCATTGGCGCGGCATCGCCCCACTTTCTGGACCTACCTTTTATCATGTCACCGCGCTGGACGGAGGAACTATTGTCCAGATCGAAGCAGGCACCACCGAGGCTAAAGGTAGATCCAGGTCACCCGCACGAAATATATACGGTGTTGCACCTCTTGGAGCAAGTGGTGGACCATGTGGAACACATCGAAGAGTTCTCCCTTCATCTTCCAAAAGCAGATAATGAGCATCAGATTTTTCCCAGCTTCTCTCGCGCGGTCCTCTTCTGCAAACCATGACAATCACAACGACAGATATTCTTCCAGGGTGGAAATGGCCTTCGGTACTCTTTGATGGAGACACTCCAGTTCTCCGTACACTTCAGCTCTGCGGTTGCCTGGTATCGTGGTACTCGCTCCATCTGACTGGGTTGACAACTCTCAGTCTATATGATATCCCCGTTCAGTTCCAGAAAAACACGGTGGAATTCCTGGTCACCCTCACGTGTATGCAATATCTCAAGCACCTTCGTCCTGACAATGTCCTTTCTAGCGCCTCCAGTTTTCTCCATAGCGCTGCGTTCGATTCCTTCCAGAAAGTAGACGTGCCACATCTTTCTATCCTTTTCATATCCGCCCCACTTTCGACTGTCGTCGCATTGTTATCGTGCACAAACATCCCGTTGAAGACTCTTGTCAAGCTCCTTTTTGATCACAAGGATAATTCCTTCTGCGATGATTATGCCCTGCTTTCACCCATTCTTTCGCAAAGACTCCCCATACCTAACGATCGGGCACCATCCATTCCAACAGCTCGCTCATTGATCATCCAATGCAAGTGTCGTTGGAACACGGCATCGCTCACTTTTAGCGCACTGGAACGGGATATTTCCCGTGTTACACCATACATGGAGCGGGAGCCCCCACATTCCTCTGCAGGTCATCGTCTCTTTTAACCCAGCGGGAGTGAGGGAGAGCGAAATGAATGGCGTCATAAGCAACATTTGCTGCCGGATGCCTTTGACAACTATTCAGAGCGTCCACGTCGTCAGACCCCCGTTCCCGTCCACGTTTTGGAGTAAGACGTTGGGTCACCTTGAGCGTGTGCGGTACCTCGCACTACGAGAAGGCGGCATGCCAGATCTGGTTCGCATGCTCTCACCCATCCTTCAGGGTCACGCGAGGAGCCATGGTGGACGTGGTGGTCGAACCCCACCCTCTCGGATGCTTGTACCTGCATTGGAGTTGTCTAACATCTCTTTTCCGGAGCCGTCGGACTCGGAAAGCAACACGGGTATGCCCTCTCGAAACGTACAGTATCTTTACGATGCTCTCTCCAACCGCCGAGCGTCCCGAGGTCAAAGTTCAAGATGATACGATGTTTCATATCCAAGGAGACTCCGGCCCTTTCCAATTCCAAGGTAGACTGGATAACGTCCGGGACACTAGGGATCACTTGTTCCGGGAACAATCATTGCATGGACATATGTAATCGTGAGTTTGAGTGTAACCGATGATGCTTGATGCCCACATACCCGAGCTCTCCCGCTCACAGCTGGAAGTGCATTACAGTACAACGCCTCAGCATAGAATAGCCTTACAACAACGGGGACGAGGTACGACATAGGTGGTCAGAGTAAACGTAAGAGTCAAAAAAAAATATGTCGACGATCTAGGTTCGAACCACAGAAAAACGCTCGGTCATCCTCACGCCGTGGCAGCGCGCGAGTCCGGCCGCCCGGCGTCCTGTCGACCGTCGACAAACACCCTGTGCACGGGCACCCGAACCGAGGACGGCGTGCTACGCTGTCGTCGGGTCTGTCCGTCCTTGAGCGTACGCAGCGCCTCGTCGAGATCACCACGACCAAACGACCGCTGGCGGTCCTGCCTGGAGGGAGGCACGAGCAGGTCCTTGGATGTCTGTTCTGTTCTCTCGACGGCCTGGGTTGTCGACAGGCAAGATTGAGATGGGTTACCTTTTTGATGAGCACGGAACGCTTACCTCTCGTTTGTCTGCTAAAGGCGGTCGTGGGCGGGGCGTACTTGGTGCGACGTCGATGGCAGCCTTCTGCAAGGGATAATGGCGTTCAAAGGGAAGAATCGCGCTCCAAGTGCTCACGCTCAACGTACCTGAAGTGACGACGAGAACGAGAATATCATACCGAAGAGGTCTTCTGGTTTTACGCTATCTGGCGAGTCAAACGACTCCCCGTAATAGCTAAATAACGAACGTAGATCGTTCTCCACAGAGTTCGTCATCTCCTTCAGCGCCTCGACAGAACCCGAGACCTGTGCAATGAAACGCTACAAGAGTGTCAGGAACAGGCGAAGGGGAAAATAGCAAACGACTTGCTTGCATGACTGGGACGAATTGATCATTTACCGAAGGTTGCCTGAGCTGCTTCATCGACTGTATCTCTGCTTCGACTTTGGCACGAGACGCGATCGCAGACAGGACAGCTTGTGAAACAGCTTGGAAAGAGACTTGCAGGCGGATCATTAGTCCTGTCTAGGATTCGTAAGGGAGGTGAGGCTTACTACGAGCAGCGGGCTCCAAGTTTGGCAGCTCCTCAACGAAGAGCGTCAGCTTGGGTTCTGTGCGAAGCAACATGCGAGCGATGTAATGAAGCAAAGTTGGACAGTCGGGAGTGGCTTTCACAGTCTTTGTCTCTTTCATCTGCGCTCGTTTTAATAAGGCATTCCACCGAATCAGTGACTCGTAGTCACCTTGAGGAGTGCTTCTAGACGGAAACCCCGAGCGCTACCACGAAAGGACGAGCCGTTCAACTTATTTCCAACGGCAAGGATAGCCTGACTGATTGTCAGATTTTCTTTGAACATAGGTTTTATACACGTCACCTGTAACGTTCTCTTGAATAGTTGGGAAGTCCGCAGCTCTCGGCAAGCGTCCCGTAAGGTCTTTAGATCGGGGCGAATCTCTTCCACGTCCAGCTCGAATCTCTGACGGAAAATCATGCACTCCAACCTTTGCGAAAGCCTGGGGATAGATATAATCTAGGACAAATTTCAGTCGACTGTCCCACGACAACGAAGAGCGAATATGGACCTCATAGATGAACTGGTCTGCCCTCGCAAGCTTCGTGACGTCCCCAAAGTCCTTTATTCGTGTCATCTGGGGGGTGACGAACATCGGTCATACAAACTACAGGCGCGCGAGAAACGGTCTACGAACTTCTTCGGTGGTCGGCAGCTGTTTACTGATCGCCTTCAGGTCATCTATCGATAGTGTTGAATCGTCGAGGTCAAGTAAGGCTTGTCGGATGGCGGAATACCCAATCTTGAAGCGAGATAGCATAATAGCTGCCACCCTATGAATCAGCATAATACCCGACCTAGCTTGAATTGTCTATCGTACCTATGTTATTGGCCCTGTTGGTCTCCAAGAGCGTAGTGATGTTCTGCTTTCCGGTGGAGCCTGCTATCCGCGATGGGGTTTGAAGTGTAGCGTCGATCGTGAAGGTGGCCTCTAGATCGTCCATCATAAAGTCGATCACCAGCGATGGCTCTGACCACACGGTGGAGCCGATAGTATTGTTGTCTAGTTTGTTCCAAAAGAAGGGCTTCAGCCGCGGACCAGATTGTTTTGGTCTACTTCGACTCTGCATCGCGGATCCGGGTGGTGGAGGCGGAGGCGGAGGTACGTTTCCCACAGAGGGAGGGGGTGGTGGTGGTGGTGGTGGTGGTGGTGGTGGTGGTGGAGGGACATCATTCCCAGCAGTCGGCGGTGCAGGCGGGGGCGGGGGCGGGGGAGGTGGAATATCACCTCCGAACACTGGTGGGGGCGGGAGAACCGAAGACGACAGAGAATCTAATGACAACACGTCTTGCGAAGACTTACGCGGAGATTTAAGTAGCACGTTGCCCAGGATGGGAGGGGGAGGAGGCGGGAGTGGCAATGATGATGAGTGCTCAGAAGAGTCTGCAGTTTCCGACGTCGCGGGTGGTTCAATCTTATTACCCTTCGATACCGTAACCTTTCTGCGGTCCGATGGAGGAGGCGGAGGTGGGTTGTTAGCTTTGAACTCCTGTTCCTTGGACCTCGCAGCCAAGGACTGCTTGAGAAGGCGGACCTCTGCCTTTAGCGCGACGACCTCTTGCTCTGTCTCGGATAGCTTGTCAAGAGTTCGGCTGACGATCAGTTGAACATCCGTGCTATTCGTCTTCTCGTTTTCATTGGGGTAAAAGCGAGCATACGTTGACTCGAGGGCACGCGTAATATTCGCAATGTCCTTGTTTTTACCGGAAAGTGTACTGTCCATCTCGCCAATCTGGTTTCGAAACACCTGAGCATGGAAAAGACAAAACGGATTTCACTTTTGCCTACCCTTTCTTTGAGCGTGGTGACTTCTTGACTGAGCATATTCAATTTGGCCTTGTCACGCTCCTTCCTGGCTCGGTCATCCTAGATTCGGGTACGGTTATCATTTTCCAGTCCAACACATAGAAAAACCAATCAGCTTACGGTATCATACGCCTCGCCCGAATTTTGAATCTTGAGTCGATCTATTTCACCCCTGAGTTGGATAACTTCCTTCTCCTTTTGCGTCAGTCTTTGCAGCAAACTATTGACCATCTACGAAATTTGTGGTAAATCATCCACGATGACAGAAAAAAATACGCTTAGAATCAACGTGCCTCATTCCCAGGCTTGAAACCCGAATTGGCTTTGGATTTTGGCGACGTTGTCGCTGCAGGCAGAGACACAGGAGGAGAATCGTTTTCTAGATAAATGGTAGAGCCTTCTTGGCGATGGCGATGGCCACCAGCAGCCTTCAACATCGCGTTCTATGCAGGCAGTGAGGTGGTATATAGAAAGTACGGACGAGACAAACCTCTCGAGTAAGGTCTTCGAGTTGACTGCGCAACTCCTGAGCCTCCTCTTCCAGTATCTTGGTATTTCCAATTGGGAGAGTTCGTCCCGAAAGTCTCTGTACTGCTACGACTAGGTTCTGCAAGAGGGCGGTCCATGCTTGCTCGCTGTGCGTTTGGAATTAGTTCCTCGATGGCATTAACAATACAAAAAGGGAGCATACGAGTCCTGCATTGTAGCAACGCCTCCAACGAACTCATCCATGACAGAGAGGATCCCACTCTTGAATAACCTACTGCCCCATCAGAACCAAAATCGGCAGGAAAACCGTAGAGCGATACGAACGGATCAGAAACACCTTGGAAAACGACATTGAGTTTTCTCAGGATGCTCTCAATCACGTCTCCAGCCTCGAGCAGTATAACGGCTTGCATGATCTCGTCGAACAAAATGCTCGGTCCCAACGCCTCCATGGATTTCGTGCGACTGTCTCGCACTGCCCTCCGTGCTCGTTCACGAAAATCATCTTCGTCCTCATATTTCTCCTCCGTATACATATCCAGTTGTTTGAGTAGCGAACCTGGGGGTTTGATGTATCGGAGCGCCTAGGAAAGACATGAAGACATCACACCAGAGACATCGAGACTGAATCACGACGTACACCAACCACTTCATTTAGACCTCGTCGACTGAACTCGTCTCGTAGCAGGATCCGTTCTTCTAACGTATTGGGACAGTTCGTCAGGGCATTGATAAGCACCATGAAAGCCGTTCTTGCTTCCCATATCCCCTCCTCTTCTATAGGAAATATAGCAAAATCCTCAGAGTCCGGTATCTTGAGGGCTGATACCAACGACTGAAACCGAAAGAGCTCGTTGTATGCGACTCGATATTCGGACAGGGCGGCCAAAACGGCACGATGACCTTCATCGAACGAGACCATGCATATCGCCGCGAGAAGCTCCGCGGCCAGCGTCCTGGTTTTGAGAGATACTCCGTGAAGAGAGTACGCAATGTGCGTGACGATAGTGGGAGATAAGAGGACAGCGTCGAATCCGGGCTATCGGGAAGTCGTTCGACTCGCTGTTGTTCACGTTAACAGTATCGCAATGACGCACGCACCTCAGTATTCAAAATGACTCTCAGCGACCTAATCACCTCCAGGAGAACAATACCCTCACTGTCAGTAAGAGCCTTTCTCTTTCCTCCCTTGCCAACAAGCGAAGAAAACAAACCGCTGATAGCAATAATACCTTCCTCGGCTATAAAAGTCTCGATCCAGGGCAACTTGGCAGTGGACAAGTGCACTCGCAATGAGATCAGGTGCTTCACAAGCTTCGAGTCCGCACTCCGCGACTTGCGTATGCCATCCACATAGGCGCGAGCGGATGTCGAATGTTCATTACCAGAGGTTGTCTCGCCTCCCAAAGCTGCCCACCAAGTACTAAACATGCTTCCAGTAGTCTGTGGTTGCATGTGCTGCGCGTTTTCTTCTATCGTATCCGAGGAAACAGAGAATCTGCGACCAGCGGCGAATTCGGAACTCGAACGACCCTTGGCATTGACATTTAGTGGGGAAGGGGAAGTAGACAAGCCCCACGTCGGAAACGTAGAGATCCGTTTGAAGAAGCCTGAATCGCCGCTGAGCTGTGGGACAAGCCGCGGGAGGAGCGGACTTCCGCTAGGCGATCCATAAGTTGCAGAAGAGGTGGTCGGTGAACCTACGAGGCTAGTTGAAGCGGTCTTGTCAAACTTGCCTTGTACTTGCTCGATAAGATGCCGCTTCTTCTCTAATGGTATGGAATACATGTTTGCCCTCGCCTCGCCTTTGAGACCTAGTAGGTCCTGAAATCCAGGACTCAGTTTTCTCTTCGAAACAAGCAGTCGACACTTACCATACAGCGCTCAAACTCTTCCAAGTCGACTTCGCCAGAGCTGACACTTTCTCTCATTGAAAAACTTCCACCCGTGTTCTGTTGAACCAACAACGGTTCGCTGACGCTCTTCCGATTACTTGTAGAGGTTGCGATGACCGCTGAAGTCGTCGCAGGTGAAGGCTGAGACCAACCAGTCAACAAGCTCGTAAGACGACTTTGAGCAACAGAACCTCGCCATTCGGGGGACCCTGGCATGGGAGCGGTTTGGAAAGCTGTTGACGACCCAGCACTAGACTTGCTCTGCTTTGCAGTGCCTTCCTCTTCGTCTGCAGAACTGTCGGTCGTCGAATGTGATTGAACAGAAGGGGTCCGCGGTTTACGACGGAACCACTGGTCTGGAATGCAGAATTGGATGGCAGGTGGATGCTCGGAAGACTTCAAAGTGTCGGCCATGAGTGCAGACCCAGACAATTGGGTAGCTTGCGATAAAAAGTCGTGTCATCACTTCCCGAAGGCATTGTCGTGGACCGATAGATTGCTCACCTTGGTTTCCAGAAAGCGTCTCGAGGACATACTCGACCTGTCCACCTCCACGGGAAGAAGGGAGTACCTTGAGCAGCCCGAGTTCTCGAATGATGTTGTTGATGACATCTTCAGCTGTAGCGTCTTTTCCAAAGAACACAGTCCGCTGGAAACCATCGTCGATCTCTGGTACACGCAAAAAGGTAACCGATAACGAATGAAAAGGATGCCGGGCAACGAGCCGCAGCACCGGGGCATGGGGCCGGGAGGTCAGTGGAAACGCAGAGAACTGATTCAAAGATGTATCCGAGCCAGAGTTGTTCAACAGTGGAGCTATGCGCGACGTCGGTTCGAGGATGCCTGCCAGTGGACAATCACGAAATGGCGCGGCCCTGGACGTAAGTATCGCCGTGCTGTCGGATATCTGCCGAGTGCTCACCATCGTCAAGAGCAGCCAGCGCTGCCTTGTCCCATAAACGGCCTGGCTTTTCCTTGCGTACGCGCTGAAGGGCCCAATCGGAGGGTGCTACGTCGAGCACCGTTCGCTTGACCTCGTCCAGCTGTGTTAGGGTCTCGACAAGGTCTTTCGCCGTGGTATCTGCTGATATAGACGGGTATTGCAAGCTGCCGTCCAGCAGCAATATGGAAACCATAGGGGGATCTTGAAAGTCGTTTGTCGTCATTCTATCCGAGAGCCACGAGTGTTCAGTGTCCACACCACGTTGACTTACAGTGGCAACGCTTGAACGGCCTCGCTACACGTGTAACCGTCGAATGGCTAGATCCAAGTACCCTGCTCTAGGTTATATTGATGGTGTCCCCTGGCTGCAGCCGAGAGTGGTAGTGAACCGCGGGAAATGATCAGAGAAAGTTACACGGTGCACATATGTAGCAGACAACCAATACAGAGATCGACATCGGTTGCGACCAACAATCACGGATGGGAAGACTCCCCACCTTCCGTATCCACCGACGGATGAACCAAGTAGTACACACGATCGTTCTCTCCTCCTTGTCCCGCGGACGAAGACTGCTGCACCGTGCCTTCGCTGGCCGACCCTGGTAACGATTCCTGAACGTCCCCACGAACTTCCAGGAGATACTTGTCCTGGAACCACTCAGTCGAAGCGAGCCGAGAATCACAAGGTTGACCCTTACCTTCACCAACTTCCTCAACAGCTTAGCGATGAGCTCTTTCTCGTACTCCAGTTCTTCCACATCCTGTATCTCCGATTCCTTGAGTTCAAGATACCAATCGATGAGCTCATCCCTGTCGATCCCTTCTCCGGTTTCTTGTTCAATGGCGGAAACATGCAACACCACAAGACTTTGCAACGTCATGTATTTGTCGTGAGTGATTATCATCCGTCGTTTCGGCTGAGGAGGTGCAGGCGCGGCGGCTTCTAGGAATGCGCTCCCAGATCGTGACGTCGATGATGGTCCAGCACCGCTGCTCGTTGCCGCACGGTTCAATCCTAACGAGCTCTCCTCCGCCGCATCCATCGCTTCAACGTCAGCTGATGACATCGGCACGTCCTGGCTCTCGTCAAGACCGTCCGTAGTTCGTGCCGCGTTCCTATTGGCAGCGCGCTCGCCTTCGCCCTCTTCCTCATCAAAGTCAACGTCGTCTTGTTCGACGTGGATGATAGATTGTCGCAAAAGCGTGTATGCTTCGCGCACGAATGCGGGCGTTATCTCGGAGGTACAGTTCGCACGAGCAATGGCTTCGCTGAGACGGATCATACTTTCGAGCTGTCGGACAGTAATCCGATACGAGTTTCGACCTACGCCACTGGCGTCATCTTGCCTCAAGATTCGGTACTTTTCAACCAAGACATCCGCTGCCTCCGGTGTGAGCTACATGGAATTAGCATAGTCGTGGATCAGAGGGATTGTTTCCTTACTTTCGGATTGAATGTTCGTGCGTAGCGGATATAACGCTGCAAAGCCTCCGTGCTGAACTCTGGATTGATAGCTTCATCCTGGAAACGATGCACGTTAACGATGTGCTTGGCAATATTAAGATCCGTCCTCTCATTGCACTCGTCCAGGACCACAAAGAACAAATCGAATCTACTCATGATCGGCGCGCTCATAGCAAGGTTTGCCCTAAGAGTTTTCTTCCGGTCGTATCGTCCGCTAATAGGATTCGCGGCAGCCAGAATCGATGTTCGGGCATTGAGCGTAGCATGAATACCAGCCTTAGCTATGGATATCGTTTGCTGTTCCATGGCTTCGTGAATGGCTATCTGATCTGAGATATCCATCTTGTCGAACTCGTCAATGGCACATATACCGTTGTCCGCTAGCATCAAGGCACCAGCCTCGATGGTAAACTCGCCAGTTTCCTCGTCTTTCACGACTGCTGCTGTGAGACCGGCAGCGGAGGATGCTTTTCCAGAAGTGTAGACCGCACGAGGCAGGAAGGAACAAATATACCTGGTAGACACCCGGTTAACTTGCACTTGCGTGACAAAAGGAAGTTGACACGCACTTTAGGAACTGCGACTTTGACGTTGACGGATCCCCAACAATGCAGATGTTGATGTCGCCACGCAAGTGCATCCCTTCGGCGGTTTGCTTGTGTACACCGCCCATCAATTGCAGCAAGAGCCCTTTCTTTACGATTTCATGTCCATAGACTGTTGGTGCTATGCTCTCCACTAGGCGTGAGTAGATGTGTTCCGAGTCGATCATATTCTTGAGTTCATCGAATTCGGGTTCGGTGAGCGATCTGAGGAAGGCGTGTCCATCCTCCTCGCCGTCTTCTTCCTCACCACGGACATTGGTACCACCCTGTAACCAACCTTAGCCGTCAGGTTGACGCGCGTATATGCTACTTACTCTGCCATCAGCATCGTGCACCATGCATGCCAGGAAGGCCGTCTTATACTGTAGATCTCGTACGCCGAGACTCTTCAGCCCTGTTACCCCACTGGTAACACCCCCCGTTGCAGCATTCGCCCCACTTTTACTCGCCTCACGGATAAGCTCCGCTTTGTTTCCACCGGGTAGGCCAAGTTGACTGACGTCTGGCACGACGATGAATGTCCCTGTAAATACACACTTATCTCCGGCTTTTGCCCGTTCAACGAGCTCGGACCGAAGAATGACATCAAGGGATCGTGGCATTGAGCCGGTTGGTATCTCGGAAGGGTTTTCTTGTATGCGAACTTTTTGCCAATCAGTGAACTTGGAGGTATCTATTTGTAGCTGCCATGCAATGCGGTTACCACAGGTTGGGTTGGGACACAAGCTAGGCTGTGGGAATGGTCAGGAAGACATCTACTACACGAATGTCGAACATATACCTCGGTATACTTGAACTGTTGTTCTATCTCATTGACAAGACCACCACAAATTTCGCAAATAAAGCTTCCGTACAGCAGCTCCGGCCGGACTTCACTCGTTCTGGTCACTGTACCACTGATACTCATCAGCGTGCCGATTTTATCTGTGCGAAGGTCCCGGATGCCAGAAACCAAAGGGAGATGATAGAATGCAATGTTGAATTCACGGGATTGGAGGTTTGAAGAGTCCGTGGTGGCAGCAGTAGGATTTATTTTGAGGTATTCAGGTTCGTATTCTGCGACCAAGTTGTGAAGCGCGCGACGCAGATACGGGAGGAATCTATAGTATTGCTTCTGGATTGCATCTGCAAGGACGTCGTCTCTCTGTATAAGGTGACCGTAATCCACATAAAGAGTTGTGATTTCGTATTCCCGCATGGTGTGGATCTGTTGGATATACAACAGCTCACCATCCGCCACTTCGGGCAAACCGCCATCAGAGGCAGGCGTAGATGGTAGAGCGACATCTTCAGTAAAACTATATCACGACAAGATGAGGAACGGAAACATGTCGACTTAATCACCACGCACGTTTTGAGAAACGTTTGAAAACTCTCGCATACACTCTCGCCTACCGCGTCCCTAACCATCGGTACATCGCCACCTTGCTGGTTTCTGGGTCTCCGCCTGGGTCGTGCGCCTGCTTCATCTTCTCCCTGAGCATCCTGTGCATCGCTGTTGCCAAACGCCAGCGCGTCCGTCACCGGCCGTCGGACTGATCTTGGGGTGCCGTTGGACGACGCCGTTGGATTTGGTGCGCTGCTAGGTGGGAGTGACAACTCCGGTGCGGGTGGCGACGACAGGCCGTCAATATCCATCGTCTTCTTTTTTTATGCTGGGTATATGTCGAAAAGCGAAGAGCGATCTTGCGACGCGACAAGCCACGCATACGCATTTGGCGCGAGACTGCCTGCCCTGAAACGGCTTTCCATCACGTGCTCTTCGCGTGTCCATTACAGTATGCAGGGCGTCCCGACCCGAGCACATATAAATAACCACACCTGTGTACCTTTCTTGCCCCTTGTTCCGCTCGCTCCTCGTCATGACCGCGACGGACAACTCCCTGGAAGCATTAGACCCTGAATATGTCTCTGACGTACTCTCTAGGCCTCCTTTTGTGCAAATATCTGGCGTATGTAACGTCCGGGACCTAGGGTCCTACCCCACAAACACACCCAACACCATCACAAAACCTGGCTATGCCTTCCGCGGCGCGGAAGTCTCCCACATCACAGAACAAGGCTCGTTCGCTTCCATCCCTTCGTCGCCGGCTACACAACGCCATTCTAATGTCATATCCAACAGGCATTCAGCAGATGAGAGTACTCGGGATCACTACCGTGTTTGACCTTCGATCGGATCCAGAGATGCAGAAATACAGTAGCCCAATACCCACCATCGAAGGCGTGCAAATATTGCGCACGCCTGTCTTCACAAACGAGGACTACAGTCCAGAAAGTATGGCGAGGTGCGTTGGCGTGGACGACTCTACATACATCCTTCGTTCATACCGTTTTTCGGCAGAAAATTCGAACTGTATGCAAGCGGTACTACGGAGGTAAGGTAGCTACGATTCATGGAATCGATCGCCGCCGAGCACTAGTACAGGCATTTTTGAAGTTATACTCTCAAATACTGGATCACGGCGGTCGTGCGTTTGGTATTATTCTCCGACACGTCCGAGATAGGCCAAATGCTCCATTCCTGTTTCACTGTACAGGTCTGTCTTTGCACTCGTCATGTGACGCTTGTCATTAACAGAGTGTCATCCAGCGGGGAAAGATCGTACCGGCATCTTTGCTGCCATACTGTTGAAAGTACGCTAACCCAACGGGATGACAGTATCATCGCTTACCTGCGCATAGCTCGCAGGCGTCGAAGACCATTTCGTCTGCCAAGATTACTCGCTGACTCGAATAGGACGCGAACCAGATCGCGAAAAGGTCCTTAGGCGACTCTTGAAGGAGCCACTTTTTGCTGCCAACTCCGAACTCGCACTTCGGATGCTCACCTCTCGGTACGACCTCTGCTGAACCGCTTCGACGCTCATAGCTTCATTGTTCATGGGTTTCAGATACGAGACGATGCACGTCACGCTAGGTCTCTTGAGGGACAAGTACGGTGGTGTGGAAGCTTATGTGAAGGACTTCTGTGACCTTACTGACGATGATATATCGATTATCCGGTCAAACCTGGTAGTACCCACCAAAGCACGGATGTGAAGGTGTTTGTCGTTTACGAGTCTGTTTTTTTTTTTTATCGCGATGCATGTTGGAGAACCTGGGCAACATCAGGACAACTGCACTAGAACTATCTGATCTGGCGAACCCGGGGATCCAGCCGTAGCAAGCAGCTGCGCTGATCGTTGCATTCTTTTCCATATGCAAACGTTCGAATCGAGTGTTCTGGCTTTGAAGCTTTTACTACCGTATCCTGTGGGGAGCCATTGCTGATGGCCTTGGGGTGGATGGGTGTTTGTAGCACGGTCCCCTTAGTATGTACAGCCTGAGGTTCTGAAACATCGTGTACTTGACGATGGTTGCTCCCATCCATCGATCCAAATCATAACCGATAGTCCACTGGATGATGAGCGCTATAACTAGAATGGTGTATAACGCTTCATTGCAAGTTCAATTAATGCATGTACGACATGACAACATAGACATACTACAATATGCGCAGCAAACGAAATCTACACTAAGTACGGTCAGCAGGAGGAGAAAACAGAAAAAGAAAAGCAGGAGGGAGAAAAAAGAAGGGTCCGCGAAATAAAGAAAGACGGTCCAAAGCACACACCCATCGTCCACCATCAACTCAACCCTTGCGCGGTCCCAGCGTCACCGGCAACCCCCCCGGCCGGCGTTGCTTCTGTTGCTGCATCCCCAACGGCGCCCCAGCCGAACTCATCACAGGCCCCGAAAACGCCTGCGCACCTTGTCCCATCATCGCCGCCGACAACAATCCGTTCTGTCGCGCCCTCGGGTTCAACGGCGACAACGCAGGTCGTCCTGCCGCACCCGCACCCGCACCCGTCGCAGGCGTCGGGTCAGCGCCCATCACGCGCCGTCGCATGGACAGCGCAGCCGCAGACACGCCAGCCCCGTCAGCCAGTTTCGAGGAGGACAGAGGCGGAGACGAGGACGAAGGCGGGTCTGTTGACTTGGTGTCAAACCCGCCGAACGCAAGACTATCCGTTCCGAGCGCTTGCCGACGCGCTTTCTCGTGCTTGGCTTGGACGGCGCGAAAGTGATTGAGTAGATCTTGCCATTTGATTTCGTTCTGTCCGACCTTGGAGCGTGTGGATATCGACGGAGCGGTTCTGCACGGTCGGGGTTACATCGGGGATGAGTGTACATGATTATTTGGAGGACGTACGATTTTGGTGCGATGTGTAAGAAACCGGCAGAGTTGACAGCGTTGAGACGATTACGAAGAGATACGAATGCGCTACTCTGTGGTAACAACATAAGAAGACCATAAAGGCACTTGAACAGGTGGGGATATCGTTCAGGCTCGAGGAGCTGAAGACGCAAGTCTTCAATTGCTGTATGTCAGACAAGGCTGATTGCAGAAAGGAAAAATGTTACATGTGAACACCGGAGACTCGATCAGCTGGACAAGTTTATCGATTTGCACTAGCATGGCTACAGTCATTTCAAGATCGACACTAGGCTTCAGTGAGTTGGTTTGAAGAACATGAATAGTGGCTCGGCGCACAAGATTGATAAAAGGTTGGAGGCATGTTCATACGCTTGTGCCAATAAACAGAGCGAGAATACGGAAACTGCACTGTGGCACCAAGAGCGGTAGAGTGTTGTGAACAGCGCTTGCCCGTCTTGCTGGAATCTAGTCAGTACCAAGCTAACCGCGCAAGCGTATACATGCACCCGTGTTTCTAAGCTTTTCAGTCGTTTCCTGAACTCGGCGAGCTCTGGCGAGGTAACAAGGATCATGTTGAGTTTCTGAACGATATCACTGGCAAACTCCAAATCCTGCCAGTTATCAGAACGCGAGACAAGAGCATAAATTCCATGATGGTACCTCTTCCTTTTCTAGAATCTCTGCAAACGTGCGATATATCCGTTCGGTGTTGAGATTCAAGCAGAGCTGCCTAATAATCAGACTCCCTCGGGCTTCTAGCAGTTTCCGATCTGTGCTAAAGAGTTCCAGAAGATTCACCATGAAGACACGAAAGTAGCTCTCTTCCGAACTAGAGGAGATTTGCGCAAGAAGTTGCAAGTCGTGTTTGATCACCTAAAAAGCAAAACTTTCAGATGGATACAAGAGTGTAGTGCACATCATCAAACCTCTTCAGATGGGTCTGACAGCGTCTTGAGCAATGCAGGGAAGGTGCCGTCTTCCATGGCCAAAATCTAAAATAGTATGAGCCGAAAAAGCCGTTGCGTCACCCATAAGCATTTACCTTCTTAGGAGCTTTGTGGTGGAGCATGATAAGCCACTGTAACGCCGCTACTCTGGTCTGCTCGTGTTCGCTCAAAAATTGTACTGTCAAACCGTTCACGGTAGCAACGTAATCGAATACGTCTTCATCTTCAGTTCTCTCTTGAACAGGCGACGGTAGTGTTGGGGCCACTGCTGCAGGCGCAGGCGTGGCCGTGGCTGGACCAGTTATGCTAATCATAGACATTCTGGATTGTGGGCGGCTGGGTAGCTCCGATGCCGCAGGCACGACAGTGTTAGAGCGAGACTTCTGAATCTGAGGCGCGGTGGTTTTGTCGGATGAAGCGGAAGGCTGTCCGTCCGTCATAGACTCGGGAGAGGAGGCAAGGGTCTGTGGTTGACGAGATGGGAGTATTGTTGGGGTGGGAGTCGGTGAGCTGGTGAATGCGCGTGCGGATGTTATCTTTTCTATAATTGACTGCCGAGGTGACTTTTCCGCAGGATTAGGTAGCTCTTGGATGACTTTTGTGAGCAGTTTGTTGGTTCGTATGGCCGCGGATTGAATCATGGGAACATGATGTGCAAGATTGGGTAGGATCGCTGGGATGAGACGAGGTGTAAAAGGAAGCATGACCTCTTGCGCGAAGCCCAAAAATTCTGCCAGCCATCTTAAAGCTGTAGACTGCTGGATTTCGTCATCTGTCGAGGGGTGGAGTCAGTATCAGGAACTTGCGCAAGATTGTGCGACCAACGTTGTCCATCCAGTTGCTGGATCAGAATCTCAATTATCGCTGCATAATCTATCCGGACTCCTTGACCAGGCACCCAAGCTACAACCCGTGAGTAAAGACAGGTTCGGAGTGAGGGGGGGACCGCACCTCCAGTACTTCTGTTGTCCTTCTCGGATTTTTGCTCGATCAATTCGCCGTCGTGATCATATGCGATGTCGTTTTCGCGGATGAACAGAGCTCGTTCCGAATGAGACAGCGTAATATCGGGAAGCTTTTCATCTGCCCGACGTTGATCTGATGACTCTGCAATTTCTTCCTGACGGTGACGAAGAACGCTGATATCACGTATCTCGCGAAGGAAATCCGCCAATATGTTCTCGGTAGCGACGCGAACATCCTCGGTGGGGTCGGAAAGATACTTCCTGAGTGAATCATTTCAGTAGCAGGAGAGATGTATGCTGAAGAGGAACTGACAAGAGGCCATTAAGAAAATCGGGGAGGTAAGAGACGAGTTCGAGTTCCGGTACCGAATCGAGGACCGTGATCCAAGATACAAGGTAGCTCCGGGTGAACGGACTGACGACATGTATGCGTTCCTGAAGAAGAGGGATGAATCGGGCAAGCGAAAATGCCTTCTTGGGGGATGAGCTGCTATTGGAGATGGAATCGTCGGGATATGGTACTAGTATACTCTGCTCCTGAGACTCGAGTTGATTGCGTATTCTCTCCGTTTCTGGGTATTGTGGTATATACACAGAAGCGGTTTCGGCGACAATATCCTTCAACAGTCGGTCGAGGAGCTCGGCGCCATTCTTGACGGACAGTTCCGAGTCGGCAGCAAGCTAAAGTGTGCATCAGTCACGTATAGTATGGTGTGAACTATTGAGGGATCACCTTGCTGAGGGCATCGAATATGGGGTTGAAATAGACGAGAACCTCGCCCTTGGAAACCTTGGCGATGTTGTACAAGCATTCGGCAGAGAAGTATCTTATCCTGTTCTCCTGGTCGGCGAAGCACGCGAGTACGGGTTCGATGAACTTGTCCATGTATGGAGCGATGTCAACGCCTAGGGCGATGGCAGATGCAGCGAGACCGATCAAACCACCGTTTCGGATGTGGAGTGGGTTGGAGGCATTACTAAACATCTCCACGAGCTGGTCGATGATCTGACCCATACGACGGTGGTCGCCTTGCTGGTGACATTCGCGAATCTGCCTGCGCAGTGGTGTCTGAGTGGGTGGACGGGGAACAGAAGAGCAGCACTACTTTTCAAGTTCGAGCGCTGCAGCCTTTCTCTTTTCGTATATCTTGTCAACGAGCTGCTTGGACACGGATGCGTCTGCGAGTCGTCAGCGATACGCGACACTTGTGGTCGACCCGGCCTTACCCATTGCCCGAGCAGCTTGAAGTAGCTGGACTGGTTATCAAGTCACGTGCAAACAATGGTCCATATATTATGTAATCTACGTACTACTGTTTACACACGTTCATATCGTTTGTGTCACTTTCCATAAGGAGTCGGTCCCTTTCAATGGATAGCTTTATTATGTGCTCGGACCAACGCGGGCGGGATAGCCTTTTATCTTCGCAGGCTTGGCTCCACCGAATTTCCTCAAGGCTTCTCTTTTCCCTCCAGCTCGTCTTTCCGTCTTCTTGTCACGACCATGCATCTTCCGCACTTGCATAGGTACACGAACCGGTTTCTCTGACGCATGCGCACGCTAACACGTTTTCGCTTCAGATCCAATCTCCCAAGAGGGACAACGAACTGCGAATCTCCCAACCCGGCAAATAACCTAACAGAGCGTCTGAACAAGCTTCTAAGCTCTTCCGGTCCAGGCTACACTCTTAGTCTGTGTCCCGGTCAGCAATACGCCATCACTGCTCCGCTCCTCTTCGCAGCGCCGAACCAAGAAATTAGCACGGCCGGTTATCCAACGGACTCTACGAGAGCAACCCTGGTGGTTGACGGGCCAGTGTCAAATGGGACGGGCCATACGACCGCCGTGGACGGGACGCGTGCCAACTGCGATGGCGTCAAGCTGCGAAACGTGCAGGTGCGAGATGCCCAACGTGACTTATTTTTTTTGCCGTCCGACACATCATGCAGATCAATGGCAGACGTCTCGGTGCGCCGCCGATTTCTGGGGGTGCAAACATCGAAATGGGTGGCTCTAATGCCAACCAGGTCATCGAATACGTTCACTCGTTCGATCCGCGGAGCTGGTCTTGTCTTCATGTGGCGCAAGGAAACCTTGACTGTACGAACGTCACCGTCCAAAACAACGATATCGGTCCAGCAGGTTCTGACCGCTTTCAACAATGGGCGGATGGTATCAGCGTTGCGTGCCGCGACAGTATGATTAGAAATAATATGATTAATAATCCCACGGATGGCGCCATTGTTCTCTTCGGATCCCCAGGTACCCATGTGGAGAACAATACGATATGGGTGCAAACAGTACGTCCTTCATATGTCATTCCATGTGGCCCAGGCTCTTGATGCGCCGATGTAGCACACCCTATTAGGTGGTATTAATATGGTAGACGTCGATCCATTTGGAGGAGACTACAGAGGGGTCGTCGTCACCAATAACACCATAGCTGGTGGTTTTGCTTCTCAGCCCGTGGAAGGATCGGAGACCAAAGGTACCAATAACAACGATGTCATCATCAAGTATGTCTGTTCCCTCGCCATTCTCAAAGGCTCGTCTGAATTCAATTGATGTAGAATCGGTATCGCTATCGGCCCTCGCACCTGGTTCGGCAACCGATACAACAATAATGTCAGCATGGGCGGAACAGTAGAGGGCAATCAACTCACCGGGGCGTTTAGCTATGGTGTGGCAATGACCTCGGCCACCAATTTCACTGTCGAGAACAACGTCCTCATCGGCAACACGTCATTCATTGGAGCACGAGGCCCAAATTGCACCGTCAACGACACGACACCATCTCCCGCTGCTTTCGTGATCGACTTGGGCAATGTGCAAATGTCCACGACACAACTGGAGTTCACGTCTGTTTCAGATGGTGATAGTTTGACTTGCGTGCTCCCACCTGATGGCGGTGATTACTGGCCATTTGGGGGGAACCCTGGTTCCGGCACTCCGTCGGTCAGTCCAACATCGGCGAGTCACCCGTCCGCTGGAGCGACGGCAGGGATTGTCGTTGGCGCCATCGGAGCCGTGGTCTTAGTGGCACTCATAACCTGGTTCGTGCGGAAACGGGCTCTGAAGCGCTCGCAGTTGCCGGTGTATCCCAAACGTCCCGTGTACGTTCGGCAGACGAGCTGAAGTGATGGGCGTCTGTTTCCTGCATGTACAACGCCTATGCATGATATCGTTGCCGCGACAGGAGCGCAGTCGTGTATTACTTGAACAATTCTTGTATGGACGGTTCTTAGATTAGCTTCACACTTGCTCCAACTAGTACTCTTACTTGCATCATTGACATTGAACAGCTAGTGTATACATTCCCGCCCACTTTCGTATCTCATTATATATGTATCTATTCAATGGAACTGAGATTGCGACAAGTACCGCTGCGTTCCTTCCGCCATGTAGACCAACGAATTGCTATATTTTCGCTTCTGGCCGTCATGGAGATTCTATACTGACATGACAACACCACAGCACTCCTGGGACAATTCTTGACCTCATCCGGCATGGCGATCGCTGTTACATACGACTGTTAGCGACACCCGCGAACGTGACAGAATATAAACGATGTGAAACACGAACCAAAAGCGTCGGTACAGCCAAGATGCGACGCACGCATCGGTGGAGCATCCAGGATCAAAACGCTCACCACCACAAACAGAATCACGGCAGAACGAGCGTGGGTTTGGGAAAGCAGGTGTAGATGGAGCCGGATGCGTGTGCAATCAGACGCCTCCATGGCATCTATACAGTCGCGACGGGCGAGGCAGACGGATGGCCGGGATCCGTGGTTCTTCGAAGGCCATCGAGATCGATCTGATCCATGTAAGGGGCCTTTTGGAATGCGTGCGTCGCGGTGCAGGGGTTACATTCTGTTAGTAGAGCAACGTTCTAGTGCCGGAAGGAAGTTGAAAGGGGTCGACCAGCTCATTTGGCAGCGTAGAACATGTGAAGCGACGGTCCATACGTACTGCGAGTTCGGCTGCCAGACTGTAGTATCAAAAACTTCTCGGTGAAGGGCACCCAGCGACTTGTGGGCCGAGCTTCGTGGCACAGGCAAGTGCGATGTTGAGAGCGACAAAGCGAACGCTGTGTACGCGTGTTTATCTCCTCTGCCAAAGTTGACGCCGTCGGATGTGGACACGTCCGATACGAGTCCGTCACTGGCAATGTATCGCTCGGTCCTCCGATTTCAGACTCACTAGTGCCCTACTCTGTGTACCTTTCTGCGACATGGCAGCCGTCGCGGTCGAGTCCACACCCATATCTCCACCACCGTCATCCCAGAAATTGCAAGGGTATGAATTCTACAGGACGGTGCTTGGTAGTCCAAAGTATGTCGTCGCACCTATGGTCGATCAGAGCGAGCTGGTGCGTGACCACATTTTTGGCTCGACCGGGATCGACTCAACTCGGGTCTTTTTGTGCGGTGACATCGACTATCATTGGTAAACTAGCCATGGAGGATCTTGGCCCGGGGGTACGGTGCTCAGGTGAGCTAGTTTTCATCACCTACATTTTCATCAGAGGTCCATATAGACCTTTATTGTAGCTCGTCTATACCCCGATGATCAATGCCAAGGTGAAATCGGTGTTCTTTCGACACGATGAAAGTTATACACTGACGTGACTGTTGTGATGTGCCGTTGTTGGTTCACACCCTAGATCTTCTGCCTTACTAAAGGAAAGAAGAGTCACCGCAATAAGTTCTTCAATCTCTCGCATGGCGAAGAGGGCGGGCCTGCCGATCGTCCCCTCATCGTTCAATTCTGCGCCAACGATCCCGAACAGTTACTCGAGTCTGCACTAGCACTGCAAGACCACTGTGATGCGATTGACCTGAACCTGGGATGTCCACAGGAGATTGCTCGATCTGGACATTATGGTGCATTTTTAATGGAAGATTGGGATCTGATTTACAAGCTAGGTAATTCGAGCCATTCATCGCTCCTCGGACCTGGACAGGCTTTGATATCTTTTTCGATTGCAAAACAAAACAAAACAAAAAGTCAATACCCTGCATCGGGAGCTCAAAGTGCCAGTCACGGCCAAGTTCCGTGTATTTCCTACCATCGAAAAAACGGTCGAGTATGCACGCATGCTCGAGCGCGCGGGCGCCCAAATACTCACTTGCCACGGTCGGTTACGCGAGCAACGTGGCCAAAATGCTGGGTTGGCAGACTGGGCCAAGATACGTGCCGTGAAGGCGGCCGTTTCTGTACCCGTCTTTGCCAACGGCAATATCCTCTACCACTCTGATATCGAGCGGTGTTTGGCAGAAACAGGCGCGGACGCAGTGATGTCGGCCGAAGGCCAGCTCTACAACCCGGCGTTGTTCGCGCCAGTAGGCACGATATCAAAAACGAGACGCTTCGATACGGGATTGCACATCCCACATGCGGACCTAGCTCTCGAGTACCTGGAGATCGTACAGGGTTTGAAGACGCCGACGTCGCTGAGCGCGGTCAAAGGTCACCTATTCAAGTTACTACGGCCTGCTCTCATGCGGGAGACCGACTTGCGGGACGAGTTGAGCAAGATTTCGGGGCCGCGGTCTGTGGAACGATACGTAGACGTAGTACGAAAGATGAAGCAACGGATGGACGTGAGTTTTTCCGTTGATGTGCATGACGTTTTGCATGGCTGATTCACTTGATTCCTGGGTGTTGGAATGTGACTGTGGTCATAGCGTGATGCCAAGGACGCGGAGGCCCTGCCTATGGAGGAACTGATCAAGCTTGAACCTACGACCGGCCTAAAGATCCTCCCGCACTGGCTTGCCCAACCATACTTCCGCATACAATCAACCCCGAACGCGATGAAGACAGAATTGAAACGAGTGCATAGTTCGGAAGCTGGACACGCTGCAGACGAGGGCGACGAAGAGGGCGTCAAACGGGTTGAGTGCACGGCTGCCTCAGCAGTTCCACCACGTTCATAGACCTCTCCTGCATGAGTGCAACGGGCATCATACCAGAGGTACATAGATCATCGACCATCACACTTGGTCTTTATTTCTTATCCGGACTCCAGAGGGAGCCAACCCTTGGTCGTATTGATCTGGGGTTTAGATGCTGGTGATGACCAACAGAAAAACGGTGGCATGAATAATATACGATGTTCATTTGGTTCGAGTGCGATAAATCTGATGTTACGGGGCTAGGTTCATGCGAGGCAACAGAGCATGGTCTTTGACCAGGCTGCCATGCGAAGTGGCGCAGCGCTTCCTGCTCGCTCGTTCTCTCCTTTTCACCCTCCCGCCTCAAGGCCGCGTCCTCAATTCCTTCCGTCCTGTCAATCATTCCGTCTCCATTCGGGAACCCCAAGCGCGGTGGGTCCGCAGCCCATGTGCAGCTCACCACAGTCCAGACGCACCTTTGCAGCCAGACAGCGCTTCGCATTGCCACCCACCGTTGTTCGTCTATTGTGTCACTCCGTCCATTTCATCCACTATCCTCTGTTAGGATAGTCATACATGGTCCTCACCTGTATCTATCACATCATCCAGACCTTCCCTCTCGCCATAAAAATTTGACTGAGCGTCGGCCAAAGATTGTTCACCTTATCAAATTGCTGCTCGTTGTGAGTGTTACGTCATCATCACGTGTATTCATTGAAAGCCGACCGTGAACCGCTCGCGTAAAAGTTACTACAATCGACTGATCGCCACACGAGTGTCTGTCCAGCAGTATCTGCGCATTTGCGTTGAACATGCAGTGACACTCAAAGACACAGGCAATGCTACAATTATATATCAGAGACAGATCCTCCTCTGATGATTATACCCAACTTTCCTGGCCTCTCCCACAAAGAATCGACTCATCCGACGATCAGGCGCTCTCCAGCCTGCAATTCGTTCATTGGGCGTTCAAACCACCCGTGAGCGTAGACGGCTCATTTGCCACAGCCTGTGTTTGGACTTGTTTTATCTGCACGTCTTGAGCTCATCCACCTTTGAACTTGGGCGAGTAAGTACTTGCGCTACACATCTCGTGAACCCTGTGAGTTGCAGAGTAGTTTTTATTATCACGGTCAATACTCACGCCGCTCTTCCCAGGCTTCAAGTTTGCAACGAACATGGACAATCTTAATCCGGCTCCTTCCACGCTCGCATACGACTCTGCAGCAACGCCCATCGATGAAGAGATCGCTGCACTATCGGAATTATTTAACCTCTCCGTTGGAGTCGAAACGAAACCACCGAAATCAATGAAATCCCTTGTGTTTTATCATCCCCTTCCAACAGAGACCCTAGAAACCATATTCCTCCTTTGTGCTCGTAACTATTATAGTGAGAGCCGTGGCGACCCCATTCTAACTCCGCCTTATTGGGTCAACGTCTCATACGTGTGCCGTCAATGGCGCGATGTCGCTCTCAATTTTCCGTCCCTTTGGACCTACCTTTTTATCACATCGTCGCGATGGACCGAGGAGTTGTTGGCCAGATCGAAGCAGGCACCGTTGAAGCTAAACGTCAACTTGAGTGGTTTGGTCCTGAAACGTCAGGAATCACGCTTTCTTGAGCAAGTGATCAACCACTCAGAACGCATCCAAGACCTCTGCCTTTACCTTTGCATGCTCGACTATGAAGCCATTCTTTCTAAACTCTCCCCACCTGCTCCTCGCCTGGAACACCTCGAAATCTTGTCGAAGGGCTTTCCAACCGAGTTGTCCACGCCACTGCTACTCTTTGATGGAGATACCCCAGCCCTCCATACGCTCAAGCTCACGGACTGCCCGGTATCATGGCATTCCCTCAAGCTGACTGGCTTGACGACACTCAGTCTGCGACATCTCCCTGATCAGTTTCGGCAAAGCGTCCCAGACTTTCTAGCCACGCTTCGTTATATGCAAGATCTCAAGCATCTCTATCTCCATAATGCCCTTGCTAGTGGCCCTGGTTTCCTCTCCAGCGCAGCATTCTACAACTTCCAGAGATTGAACTTACCCCATCTTTCTCAACTTGTGATCGCCGCTCCACTCTCAACGGTGATTGCTTTGCTCTCTTGCATAAACGTCCCGTTGGGAACACTAGTCAGATTGCAGCCGGACCCTCCGGGCGAAGTAATCTCCACCTTTGAAGATTATACCCCCCTCTTTCTGCTTCTCACGGAAAGATATGGCATGTCCAAAGATCAGGCAGTGCCCAGTCCGACGATTCGTTCCCTTGGCATTCATTACCATAACGCTGGGCTGGTGATACTCAGTTTCAGTACATCGGAGCGCGATCCTTTCGTTCCCTCGGAATGGCGTCACGACCTTCCTCTCCAGATCCTCCTTCATTTAGGTTCATCGACGATGAACAACGCTGAACGTTTCATAAGCCGTACCTGTTGTTCCATACCCATGCCGAACGTTCAGAGTCTCGATGTCACCTTTCCCCCAACTTCTTCGGCCTTCTGGACGAACATCCTAAGCCATTGTCCCGATCTGCGGTGCATCAAGCTGAGCGACGGCTACATGCCAAACCTCGCATCCCCATTCTCTCCCACTCCTCAGAGCCGCACAGAAACCGGGGATGAATATGTTGATTGCGGCCCAAGTTACATGCTTGCACCAGCACTGGAGAAGCTGGAGCTCTATAATATCTCGTTTTCGCCTGGGGGTATGGATGCAGTCGAAGTGGCCGATCTTGAATCTCTCTGTGACGCGCTGGGTGCCCGCAAAGGGCCTCGTGGGAGATTGATCATGACTCTGGGTCGTGAACATATCTCCGATCGCCTTCAGAAGAATTTCGACATGGAAGGGTATTGGGGGGATGGTCGTTTTTGCAGAGTTTACTACAAGGAGAATTACTACGATACGTTGTCATGAGCCTGCTCTGACGCCTCCGGAAGCTTGAAGGATGGTGCTCGTTATGTTTCGAACAACGTATTTGTTTGCTGTACAGCGGACACTGTACCAGAAATCAGCAACACTCAATCAATGACATCCACATCTTCATAACTCCTCAATAGCTGAGCTACTAAGGAGCTATGAAAATGCCTGCCACTGGACTTCTCTCCTGCGCAACGTTTTACAGCTTCCAGAAAATCAATTTATCCTATCTTTCTCAAGTGTAAGACTACAGGGATGTAAGTAAAAGATATAAAGTCTATGTAGAAACAGTGTCTTACCTCGGTTGACTGCAACGAGCAACTGAGAACGGATAAATAGAGGTTGTGTATGATTATATAATCACGCTTCCAGTCAGAGTCTCGACAGTGGTTGCTCTACTATCGCGCATTAACAATCTGTTGGGAACACAAATCGAGCTGGGTCTAGTTCATGTTGCATGGTATCTCTTGTGTTGATGCTCATTGTACGAGCTAGCCGTTGATGAGCCCAGCGATCGTCACTAGTAGTAGAACGCTGAGGAAAGAGAAACGAGAGAGTGAACGAAGGTAAAGCGTCGTGCGATTAGATAATCGTCACGTGATAGCAAGACGAGTGCTACGTGATAATGATACTGTTTAACGTTTAACACTCATACCCCGCTCCACTCGCTTCTTGCGCAGCATGTCCAAAGATCGGACATCGTCCAGCCTGACCATTCGCTCCCTTGGCATTCAATACCATGTAAACTTGGGACAGACGGTACTCAATTTCAATCCATCGGAAGACGATCCTTCCGTTTCCATATCATACGGGGAGTGGCGTTCCGAACGTCCTCCTTCCTTGGGGCCAACCGACGATAAGCAACTTTGAACGTTTCATAGTAAGCTGCACCTGTTACTCCATACCCATTCAGAGTATTTACGCTGGACGGACGTCCTGGACACTGTCCAGATCTGTGGTACATCAAGCTGAGCGACGGCTATATGGCACCTCCACTCTCTCCCATTCCTTGCAACCGCACGGAAACCGAGGATGGACGCACTGATCGTGCCCCAACATAGTCATATGCTTGCGCCAGTACTGAAGGAATCGGAGCTCTATAACGTCTCGTTTTTGCCAGGAGATATGGATCCGGTCGAACGGACCGATCTCGAATTTCTCTGTGACACGCTGGCTGCCCGCAAAGGGCTTCGCGGGCGACCGGTCATAACTCTAGGTTATGGGCCTATCACAAATCGCCTTCTGACATGGGATGGCATTGGGGGGGTGATCGCTTTTGCAGAGTTTACTACAAGGAGGACTACTGCGATACATGAGACTCTAACACCTCTTGAAGGGCGATTTGTCAGGTGGTTGTCGTACGGCTTCTCGAGCAATAAACTTGGAAAAGGTGTTTATCGAAAACTTGGGTGACCCTCTCTTGAGTCACTACGTCAGTTCTTTGTTCACCAGCGCGAGGCTGGTGAGTTGGCTCCTACGTAGAGCAGACTTTCAGATCCAACTGGTATCCTATGACTGATTTTTCATGTCCTTATCGTGGTACTTGCCTCTATGTAAAGAGCTCCGACAACGATGGGCTCGAGTTACGCGTCGGTAAGACGGCGGTTATCATACCCAGCGTAATCGGGGCTCTCTATCCTTTGCTAACCTGGCTCGCGTGGAGGTAGGCCCTGAGGAGCTTGCAGACTGCGAGGACATATGCCTCTCATCGCCGAAATCTCAAGGAGATTATGGCTTCGGCAGAATCGACCACACGTTTCGCTTCGACAGTGGTTTCATCATGTCACCTGTCATTAGTGGACCGTTGGGTGCGTTCGGACATCTCTTCCCCGGAGAATGCTCTACTTATAGCACACGGGCACACGCGGGTATCAGAAAGAACCAAGTTATCTTCGGCGCTTCTACAGTATCTAGGACGTACGTCACCTGTCACTCGGGTTTGGCTTCTAGTCAGTCGAGTGGAAATTGTATGACTCGGGACTTCACATCCGCCGACCGTGACTCCATATTCACGTCGTAAGTATATGATCGCATGACTGATCTTCCAGTCGACTGTTGTCGGCTCCAAGGGGAGTGCCTATGAAAGAGAAACGCGACCCAGTTAAGACGTCTTGGGACCAGGGAGATACTCGCCAGTGGTCTGTTCGAAATGAAATAACCGTTCCATAGATAGAGATCGAGGGTGCAGATTATCGATTTCTGATGTAGAACGCGGAGACTCGCGAGTGACGAGACTCTGAGCGGACGAAAGCCGGGTAGTCTTTTCGTCGTGCAATCCTGTGTTCCAAAGTGGCGTCCCATTGCCATCGCGTCGACGAGGGTTTCTTTGCTCGTGCCAAAATAGAGTGTGACTCTTGTTCTGGCAGCAGACGGAAGCGCCGGGATTTGAGATTCTATCGGCCATTCAAGAGTTATAGATGGCAGAGGGTATATGCAAATTACCCCGCACTGCCTCCTTCCATATCCATAAAGGAGACGGCGGAGACGAGAGAGATAGAGAAGGCGAGAGAGGTACAGCAACAATAGGGACGAACAGGCAAGGTCGATGACCTGCTCTGCGGCTCCGCTTCTGTGCAAGAATGCGATGCATCTCGCATCAGAGGAAAATGTGGTCTTCATTCCTTCGGCCTCGAGCCAGAGACCGCCAATGCAGATAAAAATGCTAGACCAAGATCGACATGTATATCGTGTCGGTCGGAAGAGCCGTAGCAACTTCGCAAGTTCAGGACCCGGGTGAGTGAATGGCATTGAATCATCGTTGTCGCTATCAATTTCGGTGAGTCGACTGAATTTTGTGAATGTCTTGCTCCTCATGGTATAATCGAGCAGTTCCAATCAAAATCTGGGTGATGGATGCCAGCAAGTTTCATTCGACAAGAATTTCCTTTCCGCCATCAACGTCATTGACTGGAAGGGGTTTAGAACGGAAAGGCCACTGATATTGCAATTACCGTGGCGATTACGCTGCTTTGAAAGGCGGACTGTACCGCTGCAGAAGAGACCGAGACAGAGTCATATTGGGCAGGTACGGTGTATCATGACCGATTTCCAATGACACTGAATCATGACTTGAAGTCAAGTTTAATCATGACAGTGACGTTCGACGAAAGGACAACTTACGATCCTTTGCCACAGATGGCGGCGAAATCAGTACCGTGTCAAGACCACATTTTAGATGGACTCTCAGACAGTGAAGTCGAGTTCGAAGAGTGCTACTTATTATTTCGTACGTTCTTTAGTAGTAATGACTAAGCAAAAATCAGTGGCGGACATTCGTTCCGAACAAGTCCCTCCCACCTTACAGTCGACCACGACTGCCCCACATTCGCATCACCACAAGTCCAGTTCAAGTCCTCTCATTTCTCGCAACAAAAATGACGACTGAGAAAGGGTAACTAATATCTGCAACTCTAGCAGCTTCTATCCGCCTCCTCTGCACAGCTAACACAAATGGCCGAACAGGTATCTTGGTGTCACAGCGCCCATCTCAACTGCCGAATCCACCGAACGAGAGAAGCAGGTCACGGCGACTCTCATGGAGGAACTACGAAATCAAAACACCTTTGAAAGCGTAGAGGAAGCTCGAACGAGGTACGATCAAGATTTCTCCAAAACCTGACTACTTCCACGCAAGAGCCAGTTGCGGCCACGACAAAGAATGCTAAGACTGTCTTGACCTCTCGCAGGGAAGAAGTTCTTGGGCGCGTCGCTGCGCTCGTCAAAAAGTTTGTGTATCAGGTTTCTCTGAAACACGGACTATCCGAAGCAGCTGCAAGCGCGGCTGGTGGCAAGATTTTCACCTTTGGCTCATATCGCTTGGGTGTACACGGACCTAGCTCCGATATCGATACCTTGTGTGTAGTCCCAAAACATGTATCTCGCGAAGATTTCTTCGACGTGTTCGAGGGCCTGCTACGGGAGATGGAGGGTGTGACGGAGGTCTCTGTGAGTGGACTCGTTCTTTGGTACCCCTGACCTCTTTGGCCAAATAAACCACATCAGGGCGTTCCCGATGCGTATGTCCCTATCATAAAAACAAAGATCTCTGGTATTCCTCTAGATTTCTTGATGGCGCGTCTGGCGTTATCATCCATACCCGATGACCTATCATTAAAGGACGATAATCTACTCCGGAACTTGGACGAACGATGTGTGCGGAGTCTCAATGGTGGCGTATCCTGTCAGCTTGGTATCTTGATCTCAGGTTAATGGAGTCTAGGTTCGAGGGTGAATGACGAGATTCTGCGTTTGGTACCTAATGTCCAGGTTTATCGGGACTCGTTGCGGTGTATCAAACTTTGGGCTCAACGTGCGTGCCATTTTTATACCTCCTTACGTCACTGACAATGCACCCAGGGAGAGCCATCTACTCGAACGTGAACGGGTTCTTTGGTGGTGTCGCCTGGGCCATACTTGTTGCTCGAGTATGCCAATTATATCCAAACGCCACTGCCGGAGCGATAGTCAGCAGATTCTTCATTATCATGTATCAGTGGTACGCCGTCTTACCTTCTCGTCCTTCCAAATGATGTGACGGGGAGGCAGGTCCTGGCCGCAGCCTGTGCTTCTGAAGCAGATCGAAGAAGGGCCTTTGCAGGTTCGAGTATGGAATCCGAAAGTACTTGTCCGACTAGCTGTTCCCCAATCAGAGAATGCTAACATTCTGCTCGCAGTTGTACCCTGCAGATCGGTCACATAGAATGCCTATCATTACACCCGCCTATCCTGCGATGTGTGCTACTCATAACGTTACAGCCTCGACGCAAATGATCGTCACAGAAGAGTTCAAGAAAGGTGTCTCGGCCTTTTCTTTTTTTATGTTTTGACTGTTGTTTGATTGAACATCTCAAGGTGCTGATATCGTCGACCGAGTCATCGTCGGGACTGCAAGTTGGTCTGAACTTTTTACGAAGCACGACTTCTTTCACAAGTATCGATATTACCTGCAAGTTATTGCATCCACTGGTGACCCTGAACTCCAAATTAAATGGTATGCGGTATCAAGTTGCTATTTAGTCTACCCACAGTCTGCAAACTTTACCTAGGGCAGGGACCGTTGAATCACGAATACGGCAGCTTGTCATGAAGCTTGAATATGTCGATTCGCTTATCTTGGCCCATCCATTCATTAAAGGTTTCGAACAAGTGTCGCACTGCATATCGCGAGAGGAAGTGTGTCAAGTGGCTCAAGGACAGATATCAGATGTGATCACAAAGCGGGCGAAAGCCGACACCGAAGAGATCGAGGATGCCAGCACTGTTTACTCAACAACTTTCTACATCGGCCTCCTGGTCGAACCGAAACCAAGTGCGCTTGACTCTATAGAGCGTATTAGAACTCAACTCTGATGTATCTCGATTTTCCTCAAGTGGGTTCCGTTGGTCCAAGAAAATTGGATATATCCTACCCCACCACAGAGTTCACTAAACTTGTCAAGATGTGGGAAAAGTACGACGAATCTCAAATGGGTATCCTCGTTCGGAACATCAAAAGGTATTTCAAGACAAGAGGTTGCATATGACGTGTGTTCTTCATGCAAGTTCATCGTATAGTTCTGCTTTGCCGGATTACGTCTTTGATGAAGGTGAACGACAACCAAGACAGTTGAAGCGTCCCAAAACAGCCAAAGTGCGTGTTGGATTCTCGGCTGTTTCCTTCCACTGGTTCTTGATTCTGTTGACCCCCACTTACCGTACGACGTGAAGGGACCGGGCAAGTCGAATCACACATCTCCCGATATGCCCAACAAGAAACGACGGTCTGTGTTCTGCCAGACATGGAGAGCCAATGCTGACCCCGCAGTATCACATGTCCAGCAGGTCTGAGATATCCGCTACCGCCACGCCGAAAGACGAAGATGAGAGCGGAATTCCAGGCTTGTCACTGAGCTCAGCACTGGCACCGCAAAGCCTGAAAGAACTTGCAACGCCACCGACTGAAAGAATAGTCAAGACACCCCAGTTGCCATTGCGTGATAGCCCGGCTTTAGCTGCGGGTGCTGTTGCTGCCCAATAGAGTACAGCCCTGGCCATTGGCACACGCAAGCCTACATCTCTGAGGACGCGTACTCCACTCGTCGATTGCTGGCACCTTGCTCGTTGCGCGGGATCGCGTTCGCTTCTAAGATTGGCGCATGCATCAACTTTTGATGCATACAGTCTCTGACTGTGGCTCTTTCCCTTTTTCTATGGATTTATTCATTCTTCTCTACAGGCGTTCCCATCGAAAGACGGGGCAATACATGAATTTATGCCTGTTGCGGCTCAAAACACGGGTATAATCAGTCGAAAGGGCATTCAACATGGACAATCTATCGTTGGCGTCCTATGTTTGCCTTCGAGTTTGTCTCCGCGTAGACTTTTTGCCCTGTTTGTTCTGTTTGGTTCTTTTTATCTCTTGCCTAACGTTTTTTTTTCTTGTCGGCGTTCATCTCTCCTGCGAGTGCTCCCGATTCATACACACAAATCCCCATGTATTACAGCGTTTTCGTGGTCCCGTCCCATGACACTTTTTTTCATCTTTCTCAATAGCTCAAGACATACGAGAAAGGGAAACTTCTGTATCCTAATTTACGCATCAACTATAAATATTTCTGTGACGTGGAAACATGCGAGCAACGAACGCGATATGCGTGTGAGTGTAGGGGGAAAAGGGGGACGCGATACGAACAAAAGACGTCGGAGACGTGGACGCGTCGACGATCAGAGCTTTTGGAGGATACGTAGAACGCAAAAATAACCTCGAGTCACACGTCTCCTTCGCCGACCGTCTAAAACCGAACGTGGGGCTCGAAGAACGGACGTGCGTGTGTGGATGACGAGAGTTTAGCAATCGCTGGCAGATTCGCCCGATTCGTGGGAGCGAGCCGGGGACGCCACGAGCCGAGGCAACGGCCGACGACGGCTCGTAGAGGGCGTGGGCGTGGGCGGCACGGTAGCCCGAGCAGCAGTGGGCGTCCGCGGATCCTGTCCCTGGCCGTGACGGCCATAGTAGTCGCCCAGGCCCGGGCCGGGCGTCGCGAGGACGATCTTGTCGCCGATCGCGTCAAAGGCAAGGTGCGCGCCGATCTTGAAGTCGTCCAGTTTCCAGAGACGTTGGTAGAGGTAGGATTCGGGGGGGCTGGCGTGGGACTCGGACGATCTGGAGGAGGGTTCGGTCGGGAGCGGTCGGGATTGGGGTGTTCGGAGCCAGATCCGGAGTCGGTGTGTTGCGCCCGCGGGGGTCGAAGGGACTGGGATCGTGCTGGTCGTTTGAAGATTCAAAGGTGCGTGTCAGTGTCAGGAACCTGACGGTCCGGGGGAAGAAAGAATACTCGCTAGATCAGAAAAGAGACGAATTGGGGTTCGCAATAGAGCCTTAGACGGTAATCCTCAAAGAGGGTTCTTCCCGCTCCACCAGCTTCGTAGTCGAGCGAGAGTGCGTATATCCCTGGTTCGACCAACGTCCACCTGTGTTGTAGTCAGCTTGGAAGAATCTACAGAGAGGGAGTGAAGAAGAGGAGGAGAGGGCGACCAGACCTGAGGATGAAGCTAACGTGGGCGCGTCCGACCATGCCTTGGTAGATCGACATGTCATGTGTCGCGTTTCGGAGAAAGGCAAAGGAGACGTCGGTAATGGCGCGAAAGTCGGGATCTTTACCGAACCAAAGGTCTTTTTCAGCGAACATGCGATGGTCGATACCTCCGGCACGTAGCCAGACGCGAAGATTGTAGAGACATCCAGAGGGAAGGCAGGGTCTTGGGGGAAACACACTGGCGAGGACGAGATCAGCCGTGCGTGGGTAGATGGGAAAACGGAGAGCGCTATTTACAAAACAACAAAGTCTAATTGGCGGGGGTCTATAGAGAGCCTCATCGTGACGGGTTTAGAGAGGGCGCGTTCGACGTGGCCGATTTTCATGGACAAGGAGAAGGCGTAGTGTCCAGGTCTGTCTGGCTCTGACTCGACTCTGAGATAGGTGAGTGGTGCGTTCAGGATGGACGGAAACGAGGCTTACAGGATGAAGATATGCAGGCGCGTGTCGCTTACAAAGAGGTTATAAGTGTAGGTAAATGTCTCATGATGTTCCATCTGGAGAAACGATAGAGGGTAGCTTGAAGTTGGAGGAAGCGCTATGAGCTTGATGTCATTGGACGGGAAATAAAAGAACACCGACTGTAACGTTGATCCTGGTGACGAAAACTGAGAATGCAGTCCGCTAGCGAAAGACCTAATCCTGCGCGTCAGAAAGGACGCGAAAACATACCAGGACACACATCTCTGACCTTGTACTCAGGGTGAGGCTCCGGGTCTGAGGCTCATATACAGGGAGGATAGGCTCGTCATTCGTGGCTACGTCTGTATTGGCGGCATCCTGACAAATGACCTGCCAGATTTCCGGACGAAAGGTAGGTTGATCCAGGGTGAACTCAGATGCAAATCGTGCACTTTTGTCCTCTTCCGGGCACAAGAGAAGGTAAAAGGTGGGTTTGAAATGGGGGTTTCGGTTTCACCGTGTACCAACGGGAGCAATCACCGCACGGGGGGCCGGCTCATGATGCAAGGTCCATTAAATCAGTCAGCTCTAATAATATCAACGCTGTGCATACCGGGTTCCTCGTCCGAAAGGCCGGGTGTCACAATGCATCTCCGGCTCGTGTCAAGATGTCTCCTGTCTGGGCGACAGTTCTGGCTGATGGCGTGTACTGATGTCGGTTAGTCTCTGTAGCTTTGTCGCCAATGCATTTTTTGATGCAATGCCCAAAACGGTACTTGTCAGAGAAATTATCACTTATTCCGAGAAAGGAAACTCTCCCTGATGATTGTCCGTCAATGTCCATGGCGGGCTCGACAGCTGCAGCAGCTCTGGAGACCGCTCAGCTTTAGACGTTCACGCAGCGAACGCGCCATACGCGAGGACAAACGGTGGCCTGGCTGGGAGGTCGTCGTAGGCATTGAGGTCCACGCTCAAATTAAGTCCCGGAGAAAACTATTTTCTGGTGCGTACCAAGTCTACCCAGTCACCTCTACAAGGTTTACTTGATGCCATCGTTCGACATCCAGACGCGCTGACTTCCAAGCCTGGGGAGCAACCCAATTCGTTTGTTGCTCTTTATGACGCTGCGTTACCCGGGACACTTCCAGTGCGTAAACGCGCCCGCGTCGTCACTCCGTCAGTTGCATCTCACGCAGTATCATACGGCCAGACGCTGAACCCAAAATGCGTCGAACTCGCCGTCCGAACTGCCATTGCGCTCAACGCACAGGTCCAGTCGCGCTCGGCGTTTGACAGGAAACACTACTTTTACTCTGATCTGCCCGCCGGTTATCAAATCACGCAACGATATGGTGAGTTTGTGACACGTCCATGCCCTCGTACACCGCATGCATGCGGGGTTGCCCATACGCGGATTCGATAGCACCGTTGGCGAAATGTGGTTACTTGGACTTGTCGCCGTCGTCATCGCACGG
>JBBPLW010000072.1:0-14553 GCA_038089995.1 Tylopilus balloui | reverse complement strand
GATATGGTGAGTTTGTGACACGTCCATGCCCTCGTACACCGCATGCATGCGGGGTTGCCCATACGCGGATTCGATAGCACCGTTGGCGAAATGTGGTTACTTGGACTTGTCGCCGTCGTCATCGCACGGTGGCCTCCGAGTTGGAATCACTCAGATTCAGCTGGAACAGGTTCGCAATGCGCCTCGACGCGCATTTCACACCAAGTCTCACTACGCTTCTGCATTTTCAGGACACTGCAAAGTCGATATTCGATACGCGTCGTCGTATCACTCAGGTCGATCTGAATCGTGCTGGTTCGGGGTTAATGGAAATCGTTTCTGAACCGGATATGAGGTTTGTTTCCCACTCGTCGGCAGCCAGTTTCGTACAATGAGTGCCTTAGGTCTCCAGAAGAGGCGGGCGATTATGTTCGCACTCTCCAGGCCATGCTGAGGGCTGTGGGGGCCAGCGACTGCAGTATGGAGCTTGTGAGTGTATCGTCCATACACTCTACTCCGTCTCTTGACCGTATATAGGGATCGCTCAGATGTGATGTCAACGTGTCGGTAAATAAACATGGACGCCCGCCAGGGACGCGGTGTGAAATCAAGAACCTGAATAGTGTCAAGTTCATGATGATGGCCATCAGTATGTCCCTCTTCTTCCGAGTTCCAAAAAACGGATCAATGCACGGCCCCTCAGCGTCCGAAGTCTCTCGTCATATTGACCTCCTCGAGCGGGATCAGACCGTACCTCAGGAGACGCGCGGATTCGATGAGTCCAGGGCGGAGACATTCAAGTTGAGGAGTAAAGAGGACTCTCCAGATTATAGGTACATGCCAGACCCTAATCTGCCTCCACTTTTGCTATCTCCTGTCCGTATACCATTTCCTCCATGTCCATCACGCATATAATCCCCGCTTTTAGGAGTACATTGATCGTGTTCGGAAATCTATGCCAGAGCTCCCTCAAGAGACACGTGCGCGGCTAATGAGCATAGGTCTGACCGAGCAAGAAGCAGAGGTCCTCATGGCCGTGGATGCAGGACGCGAAGTCCGGTTTGACGGCGAGCCTGCCAGAGGCGCCATCCAGTACTTTGACCGCCTCGCGCAAGGGCGCTCCGCAAAGGCGGCCGTGAACTGGTACGCATGTGTTTCAGAAAGCACCACGTACATACTTGGGGTGCCTGTGCCCCGCGCTGTGTCGTCATCGTTGTTTTCGTTTTCGTTTTCTGAGATTCAGCTAGGATGATACACGAGCTCCTCGGTCAGCTCGCTGCGCGCAAAGAAACGTTTAGCGACAATCCAGTCTCGGTGGTGCAGATGGGCGAGTTGGTCGATATGGTACTGTCGGGCAAGATGACAGGTAGACACGTTGTTCCTTGTCTGTGCGAGCGGATGGGCTCATGCGTCGCAATCTCTCAGGGAAATCGGGCAAGGCTTTGTTACGCCACATGGTCATGTCGCGCTCGACAGCTTCCCCCTCCATGCTGGCAAAAGAGTTAGATCTGCTGGCGGTATCGGACGATGACGGGTCCCTCTTGAAGAGTTGGTGTCTGGAAGCCATCGAAGCGCTTCCTGAAGAAGCTCGGAAAGTGAGAGACGGGAACGTCAAAGTCCTGAATCGGATCATGGGAAAAGTGATGCAACTGAGCGGAGGGAGGGTGAAGGCGGGTGTCGTGAGGCAGATGCTCGAGGAGCTGCTTCGGAAATCGTGAGCCCATCGGGTGAAATGCGGACACGGTGGATGCGTGTCGTCGATGATGTACACCTTGCTCTAATCAGTACATGTTGCGGATTATCGATCAATCTCTAGACATTAACTTTGCCACTTGCACCCTTGTCCCCAACCACCTCCATCGCGTGCCGGCGCCGACTTTTTGGCTGGCTTCGGAAGGCATCTCTGTGAGCACCTTTGCAATGAAGTTGGCGTCCGTGAGAGGCGTCAAGTCATTGCGTCTAGGCAGTTGCTGTAGGTTCTCCAGTGAGACGATACCACGAAGGACTTGTACGACATACGCGCTTCACCCTATCGTAGGGTGCCTCCCATCCACTCAGCTGCCGCACGACGATCGGCGAGTTAGACGTAAAAGAATGAAATATGCGTGTATCGTGCATCCGACAGAGGACATTATCCACGCGCAACGTGAATCGCGCAAGGATGAATATGCACGTAGGCATGACGCGCTACGACGGGCAAAAAAACGTGAGCTTGCAAATGCCAATGCGTCACAAGGAGACGGACAATTCTGACGAGCAAATGCGACGATCCGTTGTCGTGCAGCTCGTCTTCGAACAGAGGTACTTCGGCGTAGAACAAGATTGGATCGGGACGGGTGAGTTCAGACAGTGGGATGGCGTGCGCGGGGTCATCGGGATCGGCGTCCGTCCACATCTCCGACCCAGACGCGCCGTCGTCGTCGTCGTCGTCTGAGCGGCGGGGGTGATGCCCGGGATAGGCCGTCGTGTACGTCCAGTCGTATGGTTTGGCCACGACGGTCGCAGGGAGCGGAAGACTCGTACCGGGGTCTGTGCTGGGTTTCGAGAAAATAACGGGGCACTCAAGAGATGGCGGCGTGCCGACACGTTTGCAAACACTTACCGGCTGCGCAACCATGCGTCCGCGTAGCCGACTTTGACGCCCCCGTCGCCATCCTCGAGCTCGCCCCCCTTGACGACCGATAATGCCCCCTTTGCGTTGAGGGTGAGTTTCCATCCCGAGGAACGGTGCTCGAGGGAGAGGTAGTTGTTCCCAAACGTCATCTCGGGAAGCGGGAACCCGAGCGCGGACTGGAGGGCATCGCACTCGGACGCGTTGGAGATGGCGGTGGTGGCTGCGGTGACGACCCAGCCGTGAATGTCGATCGACCGCACGTTGTTGGACTCTGAGAGCGTGTGCTGTGGGAGGGCGATGGGATCAGACATGACAGGAGGGAACGGAGTTTGAATTTGTTCTTGTCCTACATCGATAGGGCTTTGGGAGGAGGTGGACTGGACGCGATGCACTGCGACCCCGGGCTGGACATGTCTTGCTGAAATGCGGACGAACGTGGCACAGACTGAGGGCTATCAAGCCACCCACAGAGTACCGTGGTATCAGGCACTGCAGTGTCATGGATGGGCGACAGCAGCAGTCGTGGACTACAAGCAGCAGCTCGGAGTGACGAGGGCAGAAAGGTTTATTGCAGCGATCTACGAGACCATCTTCGGTCGAACTGGATACTTTCATTGCGTCCGTTGAAGCGATCAATATAATACACTCGGAGACCATTATCAGTACGATAGGTGTGGCAAGCAAGCATCTTCTCGCAGAAATCGCCTCTCAAGAAGCATCCAGATCTCATCAAGGATAGCCGCGGTTCTCCCATGAGACCGTGCAGAAGCGACCACCTCCCCACCACCCTTCCATGTCGAACCTTTGCAACTGGTTACCATCGATAAATTCATTGCATTGAGTCATGATGAGTCGGCCGCGAGGCTGTTTACGGGTAGAGAGTGCGTCGCAGAGAGATTGGACACTGGTGTCTTCGAGCGGATCGATATCTGTTCCTGTTCTCGTCCGAAAAACGATGCCAAGAAGGTTCAACTCCTCCAATGCTGGAGCGCGTATCCAGCGTTGGCCCCGATCAGCAAGTTCACCCTGGTTCTCTGTGCCGTCGCGAGGACCGAGTGAGAGTATGGATGCTAGCTCTGGCATGTCGCCGTGGCTTAACTTGATGTAACGCAGATTCGGACAGTGTCCCAGGATGTCTGTCCAGAAGGCCAGAGAAGTTGGGGGAGAGGTGATGTTAATGCGCTGGACATTGGACATGGATATGGAGCGACAAGTGTGGCTTATGAGGTGATCTCTCTTGCTCATCATTGAGGGGCCGAAAGGAAGGAAGATCTGGAGAGGAAGATCCGAAGGCCACCGTTCCTTGTGTGACATGAAAACGGGTCACGTTCTGATGTTCTGAAAGTGAGTATCACTAGTGTATCTATATGACATTGAATGGTGAGGGAACGAATCGTCAGGCTGGACACAGCCTGATCTTTGAACAGCTATATCTCTGTGCGAGAAGCGAGAAGAGTGGGGTGTAATCATTAATATGGGATTCACTTTCAGTAAAGCAGTCCAGGCCCAGTTTGACTTGTGTTTCAAACGGAATGGTCATGCAAGATAGCAAAGCGATCACCGTCGAGAGTGGGGCATTGATCCATAGCCGGGAAAGATGGGGTAAATTGATTTTCTGTAAGCTGTAGAACGCCGCGCTGGAGAGAAAACTAATGGCACTAGGAAGGGAATGATACAGATACAGATACTTGAGATCTTGCATGCAACGGAGCGAGGTTAGGAGGTCTGGGACGCTTTGTTGAAATCGATCAGGAATATGGTGTAGACCGAGTGTCGTCAAGCCAGTTAGCTCGAGTGAAAACCACGACACAGGGCCATCTGTGAGCTCGAGGATGCGGAGGGCTGGAGTGTCTCCATCAAAAAGCAGTAATGGCGAGGATAACTCGGTAGGAAAGTGATCTATTGCAATGTTGAGGTGTTCCAGGCGAGGGGCGCGCGAAGACAGTTTAGAGAGAACAACATCACAGTTGGACATGCAAAGGCGAAGGCGAAGTTCTTGGATGCGTTCTAAGTGGTCGATCACTTGTTCGAAAAAGCGTGAACCCCGACATTTTTCGTCCCAAGCATACACGTTTAGCTTCAACGATGCCTGCTTCGATCTGACCAATAGTTCCTCTGTCCAGCGTGGTGATGTGTTGAAAAGGTGGGTCCAAAGTGTTGCGCAATGAAGAGCGACGTTGCGCCATCGACGGCAAACGTATGACACGTTGACCCAACGAGGCGGAGTTGGAGTGGGCTCAGGAAGGCCCTCGCTGTAATAGTCACGAGCACAAAGGATGAATATAGTTTCGAGGATCTCGGTTGGAAGGGGAAGATGGAAGGAAGGGGAGTCGCTTTCAGCTGATGATGTCGCGATCTCTTCGTCGATGCGAGCTATTGCCAAGTCGTTTGTGGGCACGGAGTAGGGCGAGTGGAGATTGTCCATGTTAGCTGTAAACAAGGCTAGTGGAGTAAGCGTCTGCAATGACAACAACCACTCTCCGACTTACAGCGTCCAAGTTGGATGACCTAGAGGTGGGCAGATCAAACAAGTTCAAATACGATCACTCACCCAAAGGACCCTGGACGACACATTACAGCCTGAAAATATGGTTGTGAGGGTCGCGACTTTTTGGCTTTTGTTTGCCCGGATCGATGTTGACCAGGACCTCTGAAAGACAGGAGCCTCTCTCTCTACCTTTCGCTGCGTTACTAGGAAAATATGCCAGTTAATACCCGTACAACGTCGACGACCATTTCGGAGTTTCAAATTTATTACATTTCTCGAATTTATCTTCATTATTTCTGCTAGTCTTGTACGATGGAAGAATCGCGACCGTCCACGCCAGCAGCGCCTCCTCAGGACTTGTGGTCCTCGATATTGGACTCGGTGTCCTCTTCCCGCTCGATACCCTCCAAACAAGTCCTCCTCCTCGGCCCACCCTCCTCTGGCAAATCCGTCCTCGCCTCCGCACTCATCCAGAAACCCGTCCCCGCAGACGACAACAACGACACATCGCGCACCGACTTCGCGCTCGGATACGACTGGGCAGACGTACGGGATGAAGGGGACGAAGGTACGTCTCTCTTACGGCGACCTTATTGTGTGAACGTGTCGATGGCGAGCTGTCGGTAGATACGCTGGCGCGGTTGTCCGTGTACACGGTGCCTTCGGATGCGAGGGCTTATACCGCCCTGTTACCCCACTTTATACCTCCGAGGTCGGCGCTGCCACATACCCTCGTCATGATCGTGCTAGATTGGACGCATCCGTGGACGTTCATAGAGGAGCTGCAGACGTGGCTCAGGTGGGTGGAGCAGTGGGCAAAGGGAGATGACTCGAGAGAGGTGGAGATTGTGAGAGAGGAGAACCACGAACGATGTAGGTTTTCTTTTTGACCGCGTTATCGTTTAGTTGTGGAACCTTGCGTCAGTACAGGCACATCTACAACACTACACCGAGCCATCTGCTGACGCATTGCCCGCCACGTCTAACTTGACTTCGAATGCTGTATTGCCATTGGGTTCTGGGACGTTCACTCACAATTCATCTGGGGTTCCGATCATCGTCGTCTGCACCAAGGCGGATCTGATCGACGAACGGAGCGATCTAGTTGGTGCCGGTGCGTCGATGGTAAAAGGTAAGGGAGGTGAATGGGAAGAGCAGACCGATGGAATTATGCAGATCCTCCGTACGATATGTCTAAAGTGTAAGTCGTCTATTTTCATTCGCGTTGTGATATGCCCAACTTGAATGATTAGATGGTGCAGCGCTGTTTTACACGACACTTCAGCCAAGTACCCTCAGCGTGCTTCGGCAGTATGCGCTGCATCTTTTATTCATGTCTCCAGCGCCGTCTCTTGGAGTTGCCGCGGGAATGGAGACACCTGCACCAATACGAAACCCGTTTGTGTTCCATCACAGACCGAATACGCTCGACCGTGACCGAATCGTCGTTCCTGCTGGTTGGGACAGTTGGGGAAAGATCGGTGTTTTACGGGAAGGGTTCGAAGCGCGGATGTGGGGTGAAGCATGGGACACGGATCTTGCAGAAGGCTCCGAGGCGGAGGATGCGAGTGGAGCAAAGAGAATGTACCGAACGTTGGTGCCTGATCAAGGCGCGAAGGTGAGCTTCATATCAAACGGTCGGTGCGTCATTTTCATTCATTTCCGTACACAGCCGCCACTGTTGCCGCCATTCAATGCCCCGATGGCGGAGCAAGCGTTCCTGGCGAAGCACTTTGATGAAAACTCGAAGAAGCCGGACCGGGACCCACGTGGTGCGTTCCGTAACCCTGCAGAGACCGCGACTGCCGGTATCGTTGGACCCCTTGGGGGCAGCAGCTTCAGCTTGCCGAGCGTGGAGAAAGCACTTGCGGACATGGAAAGCGGTTTGGGCGGCACCAGTGCGTTGAATGCGAGCGTGAACGGAGACGCTGCACGACGTCTGTCAAGAGGGGGTCCGCGACCTACGTCTGGGTTGTCTGCGGTGGGCGGTGCGGGGACGTCGACGACTGGCCGGACGCCCACGTCACCGACGTTGAGCGCGTCGCAGAGCTCGACGGGAGGACAGACGCAACACGAGGTGTTGCATAACTTTTTCCAGAGCCTGCTGAGCTCCAAGGATCGGGCGGGGGCGAGTGCGGCTGCATCTCGGGCGGCTGCGTTGCCCAGGACGAACGGGAGCCCTGGTGGTACGGACGATGCGAGCTGATACACGCGATGTTGTCTTGTGGCTACGGAGATGTTAGGGGCTATTCTGAAAAAGGAAGGAGTAACGAACAAACAAATGTCAATAATGCTGTTGTCGACGGTCAATTTTCACACGGGCGCTTTCCCGACATTTGCCTCGTTGCAGTTCACGTCCTGACGAACTCCCCAAGACGACCGCAAGAATACATAACGATGGGCAAATGGTGCTTCATTTCTCTATCCTATCTCGCAACCCGAACTCGCTAAAGTAGCCATGTATCCAGGACAACGGAATACTATGATGACGTTCTTGGCGCGAAAATGAGGAGCCTGGTGTATGCCACCTTATCTTTCTCCATGGTCGCAACCAATTGAGGCCCTTCGTAGCTCGGGCGCAATCAAGCGCGCTAGGCTCGAGAGGGCAGAGCCTATGATTAGCTATGAAGCGTTCGTGGAAGACCTCGACCGTGGCGATTCCTTCACCACGTCACTCATCGAAGTCCTCGTCAAGGTATGTGTTGCATTCAGATATCATTTATATTCCAGACCGACAATGCCACGCAGGAGGTTGCAGAACGTCGTTATCGCCACCATGCCGCCGATCGTGGTCTCATTGGGGACCGCACCGCGCGGTCCCTGCGCAAGCTATCCAGTCCCGCATCCATTTACCGTGAGCGTGCCGCCGGCCGCGGACCCGATATACGGCGAGGTGTAGACCTTACCGAATACCTCTCGCAACCCCCAGACGAACTGGATATGGACGAAGATGACGACGAGTTGGGTCCATACGGTAGCTTTGTGCCGGTCATGGAAGGCAGCCGTCTCAACACGGATCTGTACGATGCATATCGCTCCCAACACAGTTGGTCGAATTCCCCAACGCCTTACTTTCTGAGTTTTCCTCACACCTCTCCCCCGATGTCATCAGCCCCTCCTCCCGATGCGGCGAGTGACCGAGTACTGCCACCACTCGTAGATGCCTCGCCGCCGGTGAGAACGAGCACGTGGTCGTCGACCGGGTTTCTGCACTCGACGTTATCGAGGCAGCCTTCGATTCGTCGTCCTGGCCGTAACAGGATGGCAGATTTTAGCGAGTTCACGGCCACCCGCCGTAATTCCACCCGCCAACTTGCCCACGATGAAGACCAAAACGCCCGGCTGGAACCCACGGCTACCAACGCCACCGAGCCACCTGCCACATCCGCCCTCGGTCCGCGGCCACCATTAGCACAAGTGAGACGGTTTTTCCCTTTTGGGAGGGCACGTCGATTCGAAATCATACCAACACCACGACCGGCGACGAGTATGTCGGACGACTGGTATTTCCCGCCTCATTCAGGGTGGACGGCGAATCCGTCTGAGCGGTTTGGTGGTGGGGAGGAGTCGAGCGATAACCGCTCACAGGCGCCACGTTTGAGACGGGGTGGACTGCGTGCGCCAGAATCGCTGCTCCCGCGACATTCTTCACCTCCCATTGGGGTTCCGACGATCGCGTTCCCAACACCAGAAGAGCTGCAGCGCGTCACGACGGCAGCGGTATCTGCTACGCCAGCCCCAGTGCCTGTGGCGACGGAAAACACGAACGAGAGCAGTTTGGTAGAGGAACGTGTACGATGAAGTTATTTAATTGGAACGGGTATTAGATTCGATTCAGTCTACCACTATGTCGTTTATATGTTTCCAACATTCGCATTTGACTTAAACTCATGGCTAGCACTTATGATTACATAATCCTCTATATTGTCGTCCATGATCAAGAGGCGAAGTCGTCCACAACCTCGCGTCCGAGAAAAGTCCCCGGAAACAGAGGAACCGCCCTCGGCCCAGACTTCTGAACCAGAGCACGACGAGGGGGACGAAGAGGACAAATCTCTCCCGTGCGTCCTCCTTTTTTTGTTTGTTTCTTCCGTCATAGAACATGGTGCGTTCGGCAGGCTCTCAGAGCTGCTCGAGCTGAGGCGGTTGCGCAAATCGAGGCAGGGTATCGACGTACACAAGCTCTCCAGCGGGGATGCCAAGAAGAAACGACGCCGGCACGCAGAGGAGGAGGAAGAGGAGGAGGAAGAGGAGGCAGCAGCGGCCGAGGACAAGGGCGGGTTGAGCGTCGGCGCGGGTACAGGTGCGGTGCCCGAGGACGCGTACGTCTCTTCCCTCCTTCGTGTTCCCTTCAGAGACCGACGGAATGGGATGTGGGTTTGGGGCGGGGGGAACGTATAGGGAGCGAACGGACGCGGCTGCCAAGGCTCGACGGGCCGTTCGGACCAACAACTTTACGCAGCAAACCAATGCGCTCGACGTGGACAAACACATGTGCGTACGGCCGTGCTCCCCCTTTTCGCGCGTGTTGTTGACCCTCCCTCCCTGTGGTGGGCCAGGATGGCGTATATCGAAGAAAATCTAAGGATGCGACGTCGGCTGCAAGACACGTCGGACGCGTCTACGCGCGGTGCAAAGGATGACTTCACGCTTTCGGAGCGCTGGAAGTCGGAGAGGAAGACGACAGACGAAGGGAGCGTGACGAACAGCATGGCGATGTTGACAGCGATACCAGAGGTCGACCTCGGCATGGAGTACGTCGTCCCTCGCCCTCTTTTTTTTTTTTTTCACGGACAGATTTTGAATGGTTTTTCTTTTCCTCTACTATAGTACACGCCTCCGGAACATCGAGGAAACGGAAAAGGCGAAACGGCAAGTGGCTGAAGAACGCAAGGAGCGCAAAAAGGTGAACAACGACGAGGAGCACCTCGTCGCTACCCGATGTACGTCGCTGCCTTCTCGCTCCTGTTGCACACACAAGCATTTCATCTCTTTCTCTCTCTGCCTCGTTGCGCAGTTTACCGGCCGCACCTGAAACAAAAGTCGGACACGGAGATCATGCGCGATGCCAAGTTGGAAGCGATGGGGTTGCCTCCGCAGGAAGACCGTAGACCGCGCCATGACAAGCCACAGATGGCGACGGACGAACTGGTGCGTGATACAGCCCCTGCGGGGGATAATGACGTGTTTTCGACGTTCGGCCACTAGGTCATGGAACGGTTCAAGAAACGGATGCGGAGATGAGCCTGGTGATCCAGTGAATGTCGTTGGCTGTCTTTCGATATGGCTGGCCATTCGGGGTGCTCCGATGGGCTTGCGACAATGGCCAAACGTCAGGCGATAGTAACCAGTCGTGTCCGTGATGAACGGTATACCCGCCAAGAACTATCGTTTTGACAAACTATTCATACCTTGCTGCTATGAAATATGGGTGCAGGTATCGTACTTGTGGTCTGACCAAGCTGTACGCAGTTATACACTGTATTGATGTCAATGAGAGGAAATCGTGAGTGAAAGAAAAGTGCACGGGCAAACGTATACCTTGCATCCAACGGCTTTCCATTGGAACACTTAGTATTTGCCATCCCCACCAAGCATCAGAATAACCTTGTCTATTACACACTGGACAAAGTCGCTTGAAGTGCACAGAAGAAAAACGTATTTATCGACAACGATAACGGATACAAGCCAAGCTCTCGTGGCCTGGAACGATATTTTAGTAGGTATTGATGGTGGACGCCTCGCACATTCTTTTGCATCTTTGGCCGGGAGGGATCGATTTCTAGAATCCCCGTCCCCGTCCACGGCCTCTGCCCCGGACGCGTCCCCGTTCTATTCCCCTCCCACGGCCACGGCCACGAGCCTCGTCCTTTTTCCTCCCTTTCGGTTTCGGTGCGTCGTCGACGAGCAGCGTGTCCAGGGGGAGTGCGTCTGGGAGAATGAGGTAGCGAATGTTGTTCCCGCGGATAGAGAGCGAGTCGAGGGAGATGGGATCCCGATTGCGTGCCGTCATTTTGACGGTCTTCAGATGCGTGTTCATCTGCATGTCCACGCCTGTTCGCGGAGACGTTAGCGTGGGGCACGTCCGGATGCAGCGCAGCGATGGGACTCGAACGCACCGATGATGGTACCGTGGACGACCGAGCCATTCTTGAGCTCGATGGAGACGGTTTCGTTGTTGAGTTTCATCAAAAACCTGGCCGTGATGAGCTCTGTGAATGTGCGCCGGAGAGAGATGTTACCTGACGAGCTTCATTATGGCGATGGTCGAGCGATGGCGAGCACGAGACTCATTGCCACAGATCGTGTTTGGACATGTTTGGTTGACACCTCCCCGGCGATCCCCCTTCGCTAGCACTTTTGTATGCTCGACTCTCCTCACGTACTGCTCCTCGCCCACGACACGTCAAAATCTTGAAGTTACTGTGCTATTCAGTTGTCGTGAAGATTTATTATGTCCAAGTTTATTGTGCGCCCAGTTTCCGAGTGTATCCCGACGTTCAACGTTCAGAACCCAAACTCATGCACGCAAATACTAAAAGTTTTCGCACACATTTAAACTCTCAAACAAACTTTGAACCTTGTCCTCGTCTAGACTGTAAGCTGTATTTTATGCTCGTGATTCACTTCTAGAACACCATTTAGGTCGGTTCTACATATTGCAAACCCCGTTGTGTCTGGATATAGTAGTCCTCCGTGTAGGAAATCGTGCAAAAGCAACCATCCCCCCACGTCCCTTCCATGTTGAACTTTTTTACCTCGCAGTCAGAGGTAGGTTCAACACATCGGGTCACGATCAATCGGCCTCGAGACTCTTTGCGGGTGGATAGAGCGTCACAGATGGAGCGGACATCGATGTTGATGACTTCAACCGGATCTATATCCCTTCCCGCTCCCGTCCGAAACTGGATGCAGCGAAGCACCAATTCCTCTAGCGCTGGTGCAAGCATGTGGCTTGTACCTCGATCGGCGCGTTCATCCTGGTTCTTTGTGCAGTTCAGAGGGGGGACGCAAAGTAAGGATGTCATGTTTGGCATGGCACCATTGCTCAACTTCATGTACTGCAGATTTCGACACCGTTCCAGAATGTCTGTCCAGAAGGCGACATAAGGTGGGGGATGGGTGACCTCGAGACTTTGGATGTTTGCGACGGGTATGGAGAGGCCGATTTGGCTGACGAGATCTACGCCATTGTTTATCGTTAACGAAAGGAGGATCTGGAGAGGAAGGCTGTAACGCCATTCTGAGGATACGGAAAGGGAACGATCGAGTTCCGATGTACTGAAATTGAGTAACAACTCTCCCCGATCACATTGAATGCCATGGGAACGAATGGTCAAGCTGGATGCTGCGTGATCTTTGGACTTGCTGTATCTTTGTGCGAGGAGTGAGTAGAGCGGGGTATAAGCATCAATGGGACAGATGTCCCCCGTAAAATAGTCTGGGCCCAGCCTGACTTGTGTTTCCAACGGGATGTTTATGCAGGATAGCAAAGCAATCACTGTCGAGACCGGTGCGTTGATCGACACTCGGGAAAGATGGGGTAAATCGATTTTCTGGAAGCTGTAAAACGCTGCGCCGGAGAGAAATCCAGTGGTATGGACCAAGGAATTGTGAAGACGAAGACGTCGTAGATTTGGCATACAGCGGAGCGTGGCTAGAAAGTCTGGGGTGCTTTGCCGAAATTGAGCTGGAACAAATTGCAAATAGAGTGTTGTCAAGGCAGTCAACTTGAGAGCTCGAGCGTATAGAGGACCGGAGTATCTCCATTAAAGAGTAGCGATGGCGAGGATACTAGTGACTCGGCAGGAAAGCCCTGTATCAGGATTTTGAGGTGCCCCAGGTGAGGAGCGCGTGAGGAGAGTTTAGAAAGAACCGCCGTGTCATAGTCTGGCCTGTCGGTGCAAATGCGAAGGCGAAGGTCTTGGACGCGCTCTGAGTGGCGGATCACTTGTTCGAAAAAACGTGCTCTCCGATGGTCGTTCCCATGCAGATTCACTTTTAGCTTCAGTGACACCTGCTTCGATCTGGACAACAGTTCCTCGGTCCAGCGGGGCGACGTGTTGAAAAGGTAGGTCCAAAGGGATGCGCAATTGAATGCGGCATCACGCCATTGACGGCAACAATTAGGCGGAGTTATGGATTCACTCTCACTATAATAATAGTTACGAGCGTTGAGGATGAATATGGTTTCTAGGGTCTTAGTTGGGAGGGGGCAATAGACGAAACAAGTCTTGGTTTCGACATAGATGTTGAACAGTTGCGATAACGTAGCAATTTCTTCATCGATGTGCGCTACTTTGGAGTCGTATGCGGACACGGAAGGATTATCCATGTCCATTGCAAACTTGAAAGCAGCATTAGCATTGGTCATGGTGAATACTCCTCTGCAACCTACAGGGTTTAGAAGAGAGATGTTGGCAAGGAACACAGGCAATTGAGCACTCAAATACAATGAGCTGAGAGCTCACTATTGGGCCTTTGGCCCAATAGAGGGTGAAGATGCTAATCCTAGTTTTTATGGGAGGTATTAAGTTAATGGTAGCAAATGCTCACATTGGCACCAAAGGTGCCAATGCTTGCATTCAGTAATTTTAGTTAATGGTGGTGAATGCAAGCATAGGCACTCAATATATGTTTAGTTAGTTCTAATAGAGAGTAAACATGCTATTTCTAGTTTTCATGAAACAATATTAAGCTAATAGTTTTGGTGCCTGTGCTTGCACTTGCATTTGGGACTATTAAATAAAGTATAGTAACATGTGACTGACTATAAGCAAAAGTGTAGTAACATGTGACTGACTATTAGACTGACTATTAGCAAAAGTGCAGTAACATGTGACTGACCATTAGAACTGATCATTAGCAAAAGAGTGATGCCCTGTTGTCTATGCTTACATTTGATATTTGATATTTTATACAATCACAATATACATACACATCAAAGCCATTCTATAGTACAAATCAAAGCTGTAAATTCCTAAATACTTCTGTCCAAACAACATTGGCAGCCTTTTTCTCTTCTTGATCAGAAGGAAACAAAACAAAACATTGATGTTTCTAGGGTGGGTATAATGTGATAGTGCTACATATAATTGTTCATGAGAAAAAACAGGGGACCTCAAGTTCAATCTGAAGCGACTACCCAACGAAGGGGTCTACTTACCCTGCGAGAACAAGTAAGTGGACTACCCGAAGGCTGGAAGGGTAGGAGCTGATGCTGGTGAAAGCACTAGCGGGTTTCCAGAGATATTCGAGTCGCTGTGAGAATAGCTCTGCCTCTAACACTGATGAAGATGGTGGTAAAGGGAAGAGGAGTGGATGCTCCTATCTCTTGGTGCTAAGAGGGAAGAGAACAAGACTGGGGGTTTCCCAGGCCTTGGCCCTCCTTATATACATTCCTATTGTATGTACATGTTGTGGTCTTATCTAGATTAACCTAACCTCTAGAGATAAGAGGGCATAATGCTAT
>JBBPLW010000071.1:17261-58203 GCA_038089995.1 Tylopilus balloui | reverse complement strand
AACGAACAGTGCTGTGATGCGATGGTTTTCTCTCAGTGCCTCACGTTCATTGTTTATGGCCAGTGCAACCGCCCCAACTGCCCCCAGGAACACGTCAAGTCCACGGACCTGGACGCTAAACGGTACAGCCTTCGGATTGGCGTTCATCTCCAACAGATCTGCATCCTTCAATTGATGTACTCCGTCAATCCACACCTTGACAGACAAAGCTGGTACGTGGCGATCTATTCTCGTTCCGCAAACGATTTACCCAAGAGCATCTAGCGTCCTGGACTGGCTCACTCACCTTTACGAGGCCCTTAATCCGCAGTCTCATGTTCAGGGATCTACTGCTGACCTCGACCTGTCTGTGATACCCGGTGCTCTCGGAAGTTTAGGCGTCATGAAGCACTGGGTCCGGGATGCACTTTACTCTCTGAGTGCGAAAGATGCACTTTTAACGACTGTACTAAAGTTGACGAGCCTCATTTTCGCCTTCGATAAACCCAATGCTCTCAAATCCATCAGACAAGCTCGTTTCAACGCTGATCTTGCCAGGGAGCGACAGTCCGTGTATCTATCAGATGGTCGCCATGTGTTCGACGATATCGTCCAGCTATTTGAAGGCACCCAAAAAACCTGCATTTCTGCGGGTTTGTCATTTTTAAGGTGCGTATGGTATTGGAATGTACGGCCGTTCATAACACTGAACTTGGTTACAGGCATGTCGTCAAGTCTTCACTATTCGTGGATCTGTCCGTTTTCTGCGATTGTTTGGAAGAAGTCGTTGGCAAGGCTTCTGTCTCGTGGCGTCTTTCCTCCAACCCCCAACTTGATGGCCTTGTCCTTCCGCGAGGCTGGCTCTCTTCGAACAAAGATTTCTCCGAGAAGAAGCAGACCAGGATCGATCTGATTGTAGATGTGCTGAGTTACGTGCAGAAATTGTTGATATTCCTGCAGTCAGACTCAGACGCAGCCCGCAGTAAGTACCCCCAACCATCTATAACTGGAATCAGAACCACGGACCTGACTTCAACTCCGAGAAATATATTCCCTATCACACACCAGACTAACGCCGATGCTCTGCAGTGTGTTTACTGCCAGAATGTTGGTTTAAATTTCGTTTATAGTGTGACAATGACTTACAATCGCTTTTGAAAGTTGTCGGGCACTCTGCCTTTGTGCGTTCATTAACACGTAATAAATGGATGACCTTGATACCAACTGATTAATAGTGACTTACAATGTACGAAACGTCTCTGTCAGGCAGAAAGTCAAGAGCATCTTTGATGCACTGCGGACAGCTGGACACACGCATAGACCGTATCGAAAGTAAGTCGCCATGTTCATGCCTATTCTGCCGACATCACACCACTCCTAGGTATGTGCTAGCACGCGACAACGAATACTTGAAAGTGATGGTAGAATATGACACCGAGGCTAAAGTGGCCATCGAAGACCTGGTGCAACTGCTCCACAAGCAGAGGGACTCACGACGAGCTCCACTACTAAGATTCCCTCGGATCCAACACATACATTTTTCGAGTCCCTCTGAAATCCCATCTTTACTGGCCTCTCAGCTTGTGGCGGCTCGCTCAGACCTACGTGCCGATGCACCAGCTTTCGTTCCCCGGGTTGTCCATGTCACTCAGACCGAAACGGCCGAGGACGAGACAAAGATACAGTCTCAAGTCGAGGAGCCCGAAATCGAGCCGGAAGACGAGGTTCACGAAGAGCCACAAGAACTCGCACCAGCGCCGAATGAACCCGAACTGAGTCGTGAGCACGAGCCCACCGACGACGAGATCTCGGCAGCACAGAAGATTCAAGCTGCCTATCGCGCGTACCGCAAGCACCGCGAGGCGCAGACACGTGCCATTGGAAAAGGATTGGATGCGCAAAGGAATGCAGTCTTTATTGCATGTCTGAAAAACGTGTCCGCCTCTGGCTGGGGGAAGACTCGATACCGCACTCTGTATCTCATGGCAGTACCACATCTCGTCGTGTGTCTCGACAAAGCCATTTCCGTTGCCCACGAATTCAAGAAGAAGACCAAAGGTCTGTTCTTGAAGGGGGATCACGAGCGCCTTGAAGAACTGGGGAAGCAGGCGAGTAGTATAACGTGAGTCCGAGTCTGAGGATGAATATTTTCTTTTATCGCTGAGCCCGTTTTTCTTTCTTAGTACCTTGCTCAAGGAAGGTCACAATTTACGCAAGATGATCGAGCCAAACGCAGCCCTGTATCGAGCAAAGGATAAGACTGCGATGCTAAAGGCTGTTATGGATGTCAAGAATTTTATTCATAGACTCCCAGGTGCCAACCCGGCTTCAGAGATTCCAGACTTTAGCATTGCTTATGAACTCATCATGGCCGAGCAACAGCCAGCTTCCAAACCAGAGAAGCCAACGCTGAATACGGAAGATCTATGAAAAAAGAGTTTGCAGTTCTGTAGTTAGCTGTATTTGTATCAATGTTATGGCTCTCTATGAGGGCGCGGTTGCAGAAATGGTTCAAATTGGTATGAGAACAAGGGTTTACACATACACTAGCCTCGCAGAGCCCAGTTAAAACAAGTAACCTAATCGTCTGACCGCCAGCTTTCCCGGCTCTTACACAGCGGAATTCCAGTTCCCTCCCCACCACCGCTTGATCCGTTCTGCGCCCCACTCATCATACTCGGCTCTCGTGACGCCGACGTGCTTGAATGCTTCCGTGTTCGCAAACGTACCCATACCCCGCCATGCATCCAGTAGAGGATCTGCAGCACGCACAGGGTTCCCAATGGGCATCTCAGGTGGCAATATCGGCCGGAGTGTCGCGTAGACCCGTTCAGGGAGGCCAGGGAACTGTGACGGTCCGCCCGTCAGGAACACGTTCTTGAAGGATACTTTGTCAGCTCAGCTCGGACACACGCGCGACTCGGGGGACGAAAAAACAAAACAAAACAGACCTTGACGAGTCTTGCCTTTTCGGCTTCCGTGAACCGTGCGAGGACGCTCTGTAAAACTTCCCCTACGCCCGCAGAGTCCACGCCTGCCATCCCGGGCGAGAAATATGTCTCGCAAACACGCCATCGTTCCGTGTTCAGGTGGATCCGGCTGTGTCCCGCGACATCCCATTCCTCATATTGAGGTCTGAATGCCGACAGCAACGCGGACCGCTGTGAAGACAAGGAGGCGTGCGTGTGCTGGGTAGTAAACGCGGGGTCATATTGCAATAGCTTGCTCTCGACGATCTGAAGCTGGTTATAATCCTCTTCTTCGTCTGAAGATGGAGCTGCCGTGTTCTAGAAGAGAGGGATCTTGTGAGGTCACGAAGACATGAAAATGTGAGGGGTCGTATTACAATTTTGCGATATATGGCCCAGTCTTCGTCATCAGCTCCAAACGTATCCTCTGTAGAGTGTCAGTTGTATTAATTTTCCGAGGAAAAGAAAACGAAATGAACCTGCTCCGGCTTTACGCTTCTTCTTCGACACCCTGTCATCAGCTGCGAGGGAAGCGATATTTTTCATCCTTGCTTGAGCTGCTGCACTCTTCCGATCCGCAAGCGCCGCTTTCCTCCTCCTTCTTTCCTTCATCTTGTTCATCAGAGCCTTACAATAGATCACATGCGCTCAGAACACAGCCGATACGATGCACAGAACGGAAAGACGACACACCTCTTGTTCCCTTCGTAGACGACCCGCCCATTCCTCGAAATTGTTCTCCCTCTCTTCCTCGTCACGCTTTTCTTCAGCCTCTTTCTCTTCTCTCTCTTTTTCTTTCTCCCGTCGCGCTCGCGCACGTGCCTCCCACCCAGCTTTCAAAAGTTTCTGTTTCTTTTTCTCTTTCAGACCTTCCTCGTCGAGCTATGATAATGTACTCAAAATGTTAGGAACCGTCCGACCCGAAAAATCCATCATCCCCAAGAGAAACAAACCCACCTCCGCATCCGGTACGTCCACCAAGTTGAAAGTCGGTTCGTCCTATCATCAGATTGGCCAGTTTTTTTTTTAAATGCGACGTATCACGCATGATCACAATACGCACGACTGGCTCATCCGTCCCATCCATGTCCTTTTTGCGCGTGCGTTTGAGATCATACTCGAGCTTCCTTATCGTCTCTTGCAGTGCTGCATCGTCGTCAAATCCCTCTGACTGGAGGGTGCTCTACGATCATCAAGAATGCAGTTCGTCAGCGTCGGACGCCGAGTCCACTCCTGAAATAAAACTGACCATCCACTCGCGTTTGTTCTCACTACGCCCTTCTTTCAGATTAAGCAGATATTGCAGATCACTTTCCTTTTGCATGAGCTGTGCAAGACAAACCCACCGGTCAGCGCGAAAAAAAAAGGACATGAGCGAGATAGCAGAAAACGAAAAAGCATAGAATACAGCGATGCAAACCTTCTCCATCCTACTCTTGGCTGCCATCTCTTGCAATTTCTTCCCTTGTTCCTTCCTCCTTTCGGCGATCCTGGCCAGCTCCTCTTCCGTTTTCTCCTCTACGACGGGAAGCGCGAAAGGAAACTGGACGATTCGTTCCGACGCACGCAGGTTGGCAGGGATTTTCAGAGAACGAAGCGTGGCGGGATAGTCCCCCGCGAATTCACAAAAATTGTGGAGCATCCACTGGAGCACCCGACGTTCGAATCAAGGCGTCACGGATCGCACCACCAAGGTAAGCGTTGGATAAAGACATGAGAACCAGAATGGACGAAAACGAAGAAAAAAGGAGACGCACGGCGGCCTGCGTAGACGTGACGCGCGTCGGAAAACTATGGTACTTTAGCTGGACGAGCTTGAGCAGGTACTCCGTGCTCTGTTGTGCGCCCCACGGTATCCTGCGTATTCGGACGTTCAGTTTGGTACATGGACTGAACGGGCAACAACCCGTCTACCACATGCACTCACCGCTTGGCTTGGCTTAATATGCCTCTCCCACTCAGGATGGGAATAACGGAAGTAGAGGCCGTGTTGAACGAGATGACCAATCCATCTTGGATAAAAGGCGCGTTTGGCATGGAAGGAGGATTGTTCTGATAGAACGACATGACAGAGTCGATACAGTACGCGAGCGAGGGGACGGCATATTGCTCAAACATGAGCTCGGAGGTTACTTGAAACGTTCAGCGTCGGTAAAATGCGCGCGCGCCACGGCAGAGGGCACGTACATGCACGGGAATGTAGGGGTGATCCCAGGCGCTCCGTCATCAGCACGGGATGCTCTACGCTCGATGCGTCGATGCCCAGTTGGATGAACGCACAGTCGAGGGCGTGTTCCTGCATGTCGGATGGAGGTTAGCTCTGGTCCGCTGGGACGAGTAGCGCACCAGCGCGTCAAAGTTGAGCAACACGTCTCCCTCCCAGGGCGTCTTTGCCTGTCCCTTGGTCCCGCTCTCCGCGTCGACGCCGTCCCCGAAGAGCAACAACTGCCGGTTATATTTGCGTTCTTTAAACTTGGCGATCACGTTCGGAACGGAGTGGGGAGTGTGCGTCGTCTTCGAGCTGGACGTGGAGAACCCGAAACGCAGATTGAACGCGCCATTGTCGATGATGAGCGGTACGTATGTGGCACGGAATGGGTCATACGAGTCGGGAGACGTGTAGGTGGGCAAGACAGGCACCGGGATGTGAAAGACGTTGGGCGTCGATGCGCTCGCACTGCCCGACATCTTCGTCAAGGTCGAGACTCGCTACACTCTGGACACGATGCGACGAAGTCGTCAGAGGGCCAAAAAAGTAGACCAAGTGTGGATATCCGGAGGTCAGAGTCCAGATGCTTACCCGAAGCCGATGATACAGCGCGTCCAGTATGTTTACAGCAATTGGATAGAAAACTATACAGGATTACAGTCTGGCACGCAGGCCGAGATATCTGAATGAACCATTCTCCCTCCCACCATCACCGCCATCTCGCACCCCTCGCTCTCAGATTCTCAAATCTCTGCTTAACATTCGCATATCCCACCCTATCAACGCGATGCAAGTAGTATGTCCCTCCACCGCTTCCCCACGAGACACTCCCAGACCGATACGGCCGTTCGACGACGTCGAAAATAGCACAGATATCGTCAACCTGCAAGGGGATGCATCAGTATGGCAATGTGCCACCTGACAGAACACTTTACAGACGTTACGTTCAGTCACGCGAGCATTGGGAGACACGAACGGTTTTAGCGAGACCACTATTGCACCTTCCTTGAGATCCAAGAATTTTGCTCTCAACGCCTCGTTCACTGGGAATAATCGACACCGAGTATACCTATGAGAAATGACATACTCGAACGAGAGCCAAGGGGACGCTCACAGGATTGTTGAAACACCTTGTTATTGACCAATACCACATCCGCCTTTCCCATCAACTCGGTTACTCGTTTGCTTTTCAGCATATCGCCTTCTTCGAGCTCGGCGTTGCCAGTGCGTACACCCCACATCCGACACCGTTTTTGAAACTGCTTCCACTGCTGTCTTGCAACGCTCGCAGGACCTTCCAAGAGCTCGATGCCGTAGCTTCGACACCCTGTCTGGAGGGATGCCTGTAGCAATACGTTGCCTACCCCTGAACCGAGATCCACGAGGAGAGAAGAAGAATTAAGACCGGTGGCGGCAATAATATCCGAAATAATGCTGGGCATTAGCTCCCCATACACCTCGCTGGAGAATGCTTCATAGCGACGCAGATTTTTGACGTTGGGGCCAACACACCGCTGATACGTTTCATCTACTATCCGCAACACGACTTTATCGGGGATTCCCCTTGGATGTGTCCAAGAGCGCACAGCAGACATCAATTCATTGGGCAGAGCGGGGAGGAATACGTCCGAAGGGAGAGGTGGGTATTTGAGCGAGCGGAGAAGTTGGTTTATGCTTTCAAGAGTTGAAAGAAAGAGTGGGCCGTCGTGTCGACGAATGGCACGCTGGAGCAGCCGAAGGTAATCTGGGCACGGGACACCGTTTCGTGGTTGTGGTGGGTTTGGGGGTTCTGGTGGAACATCGAGGGTATTTGAGGGATCAGAAGGTTGCGTAATTGGAGAGGGAGAAGGGGGTGGGGTGTCGTCGGGGATTGATTCGGAAGGTAATAACCCAAATAATGTTTTCTGCGCGGGGCTAACGTAGGCTAGGAGACTGTCAGCGAAGTCCTTGGAGGATAAAAAGTGTACATACAATCGATGATAGTATATAGTGACTGTTCCAAGCACATGATGGGGTTATAATGGTCCTTGTCCTTGGGCACCAATAACATAAACCTACGAGGTAATGAGAATCGTGCCTGCGAAGTAGAATGGTGACGGAACACGCACTTTTCATTAGCATGGTTATTAGGATACTCTAAATCAACAGTTGGGAGGCTCTCTACTTCGAATGACCTGTCGTCTGGGTCGCCGAGATTCCTAAAGTCTTGTAGGCACGGTGAGTACCAACGCGACTCGCACACGCCGTAGACGACTCACAGCTTTTGTACGACTTTTCGAGACTGCGTACGACATCTGCAGCACTGACAAAACCCTCTCCGGGAGACCCATCTTCGATCGCCCACCATTCCCTGGCGGGGACTTTGTCAAGTGGCGGGAATACCGATGTGGAACGTGACCTGTCGGAACGATAAATAGGCTCTTCCAACGCGACGCTTCTCTGTCTGCTTTCGCCTCTCGAGGACGACCGTGAGGTGCACGTGGTGATGCTAGTGCGTTTCTTGATCTTGCGGGGACGGGCCACCCTCCTCGAGGGATCCAGGGGACTGGGAGCACGCTGTCGTTTCGACGACGAGGATGCAGAGACGGACGTGTCGCGGGAGGGTGAAGGAAAATCAAAGTGGGACGTATCTGTGAGCGGGCTGGATGGTGCGGAGAAGGAGTCGGGAGACGGCGTGGGCCCGGGCGGGTAGGACGTGTCGTGGTGCTGAAAAGCGTGCGTCTGGGCGGCGAGTTCCTGCAGCTGAACCTTCCATGCCCGTCGCGTCGTGACGCATATCCCTGGCGTGTCCATCTCGAACGACCTGCGTCGCTCTCCGCCTCGTCGCGGTTGGCCGGGGACTCGGACTCGCTCATTTGTGGCGGTGTCGCGTCCCCTCTCGCACGTGATCACCTCCACCATGGCATCCCCATCGCCGCTCGCCCTCCTTGCAGACCCGCCCGTCCGTCTCGTCGATGGCGCCGCGATGGACTATCTCCTCATCGAGGCCGTCAACGCTCTCCGCGCATCCTCCGCCGTAGCAGTTACACGCGCCAAAAAGATCGAACAGGAGATGGCAGAAGCAGGCTTCCTTCCTCCCCTTCCTCCTCCTCCCCCTTCCAAACCCCATCGCGACAGCGTTGCGAGCACGTCCTCGCGCACACCCGCAGCACACCCGGACGACGAGCTGGACGAATGCGTACGGACCCGCTTGGAGACCATCGGACTCCACGTGGGTGGAAACTTCGTAGAGAGGTACCGCCGCCTCAGCCTTCGAATCGTGTTTGATGTGATGCCAACCCTTTTTGGTCTAGACTTTGTCGTGACAGACCCTTGTTTGGTGACTCTCTCGACGCGATCAAGTTCGTCTGCAAGGAGCTCTGGGTATCTTGTTGGGACAAACAGGTCGACAACCTCCGCACGAACCATCGCGTCCGTTCTATGTCTGCTCTGTGCATGTGTCACCGTTGATAACTCGGTGCTTAGGGCGTGTTTGTCCTGCAAGACAACGCTTTCAGACCCATCTCACGCATATCGTCCTGGCAAGGTCGTTCCGAGGCTCTCAAACGTGCTAGATTGGTATGTATTCCGACTTACCATTTTCCTCCGTTCATTCCTCTCCTGCAACCCAGTATGTCGCCCTTCCGGTGGGACTCATCCGCGGAGCTCTCGCCCGTATCGGACTTCACGGAACTGTAACCACAGAAATCACCTCGTTACCTCATTGTATGTTGGCACGATCATGCTCAACGCCGCGCTTACATCTCACTTTCGACTGGTCGTAGGTACGTTCCAGATCAAACTACCCAAAAATTCATAACGTTGCGCACCCTTGGACCTGTTCTATTCTTACCAGCCAGTTGAGAGCTTGTTCGTGTTGTATTAGCATACATCAATCTTGAGGTATTGGATGGACCCATTTTCTTTGCCACCACTCTGGATCAGAACTACGCGAAAAGTTCGAGTGTTCTTGATCGACTGCCTTGTTAGCACGTGACCCATAAGATTAAAATTTGGACCCACCAGCTTGGACAGCAGACATGTCGAAAGATACACAGGACTCGTCGTCCAGAAAGCACAAGAAATCGAAAAGGGACGAAAAGCCAACACAGCCGGAGGGCATCGATAAAGGTCCGTCTCTACATCTCATGGAATCGAGTATCTTGACCCGGCACGAACAAGTCAGCTGAGAAGAGGAGAAAAGACAAGAAAAAGGGACGAGACTCTTCCAAGGATGATGAACCCGCCCTTGGCACCACGGACAACATCGAACCGTCTCCGTCGATGGTTGTAGGTAAGCAGTCGTCATGCTGGCCTATGATATCTCGTTCAGACAAGGACGAAACAGCCGAGTCTTCTGGAAAGGAGAAGTCAAAGAAAAAGTCGTCGAACAATTCTCAACCAGGTTTAGTAGAACAAGGAGTAATGGATACGAGTGAGTAGTGCTGCAATCCTCCCCTTGCATACTGCATGTTCTCGCTCCAGACGCACCATCACAAGATACCACCATAGAGGATCAAAAGGAACGGAAGCGTAAACGCCATTCCGAGGACGAAGAAAAGGATAGGAACACCGAAAAACCAAGCCCACTTAAAAAACAAAAGAAGGCTAAACGAGACAAGCACGGCGAGTCCGAGTCTCATGCTCAACCATCTGCATCTACCACCCCGTCAAAGGGTACCCCTGCATTACCACCGCCCACGCGAATAGCCATCGCACCTACCGACTCTGCTGCTACTTCCGCTTTCCTAACCAAGCATTCTATCACTATTCATACCCCCCCTTCTCTTCCATCTGTCATCCCTGTCATCTCGTTTGACCAGCTTCAGGTCCCAGCGGCCCTTAAAGTGGCATTCAAAGACTTTAGAGAGCCCACCGCAATTCAAGCTTGTGCATGGCCGCCAGCTTTGCAGGGACACGATGTACTGGGCATCGCCGAAACAGGAAGGTACGTGCCATGGATGCTGTACGCTCTAGGGCATCGAGTACGGTACCGCTCTGCCCTGATGCCAAACATTGACTAGTTGCGACACAGTGGCAAGACGTTGGCGTTCGGCATACCTGCCCTCGCTCAGCTCATATCTGCACCATCCCCAGACGTCGCCAAATCCAAAAAGTCGACATCAAAATCCGCAAATGCCGTGTCCGTTCTCGTGGTAGCTCCAACGCGTGAGCTAGCGCTTCAGACCCACGACGCTCTGTCAACTCTCGGTGCTCCCTTCAACATTGCCAGCGTTGCCGTCTTTGGAGGTGTTGACAAGGCACCACAGATCAATGCGCTTAAAAATGGGAACAAGGGCGGGAAAACGACGAGAATCGTGGTCGGAACGCCAGGGAGAATCTTGGACCTAGTCAACGAGGGTGCTTGTGATCTGTCGAGGTGTGCATCCGTTCTCAGATTCTCGTGGTTATCTTGATTCTCCTGGCGACATCAGAGTCAACTACCTCGTGCTGGATGAGGCCGACAGGATGCTTGACAAAGGCTTTGAGAACGACATCACAAAGATTATCTCATATACGATGCAAGGGGCTGATCGTCAGACCATGATGTGTACGTCCCACCTATCACTCTTTTCGATTACCTCGAGATACACCTGTTGCTACAGTTAGTGCAACATGGCCGGAAGCAGTACGGAGGCTTGCAAGCACGTTCCAGCGGGATCCGGTACGCGTCACAGTGGGTAGTGACGATTTGACCGCGAATAGCCATGTCGAGCAAACCGTAGAGGTGTTTGACGATCCTCGGGAAAAAGAGTAGGTGGATCGATTTCGTACTACCGTATCCCTCTGATGGTTGAGAATACTCACAAATCAGTTCTCGCCTGACGAAAACCCTGAAAGCGCTCTCTCACAAGAAAACGTCCATAAAAGGCTCTCCTGAAGCCCGCATTCTTGTCTTTGCGCTCTACAAGAAGGAGGCCTCGCGGGTTGAATCCACACTTCGCAAACAAGGGTATTCTGTTGGTGCGCTCCACGGTGACATGTCACAGTCCGCACGCATGGACGCGTTGGAGAAATTCAAAACCGGCGAGACGGGACTACTGGTGGCGACGGACGTGGCGGCCAGGGGATTGGATATTCCCAATGTTGGAGCTGTCATTAATTACACCTTCCCGCTGACTATCGAGGATTACGTCCACCGGATTGGAAGAACTGGTGAGCCACCATTCTGTGGTCCACGCGCTCCGACTGACGTGGTCTTGATTCGACTACAGGCCGAGCCGGTCGCAGTGGAAAATCGATCACGTTCTTTACGGGAGAAAATCACGAACGGAGTCTTGCTGGCGAACTCGCTCGGGTGCTCCGAGACTCTCATTTTGACGAGATGGCGGACAGACTACAGAAATTCCCGATGACGATCAAGAAGAAGACGCATGGTTCGTACGGGGCATTCTTTAGGGATGATGTTGCGGGTACGGCGACAAAGATTGTGTTTGATTGAGATGGACGTGGGCAATGGACGTGAATGACGATACCGTGGCTTGTATCCTCGAGCTGTAATTGATGGGAGTGAGGCATTCATGACTACGGCGTGCTCACAGCCTGAAAATACCGAAAACAAGCGCCTTCGTCGGTGAACAACACGACTGGACCTTCCAACTCGCTCGACCGAGGAAGTGTCGCTGTCAGCTCGTAGCGACGGCACAGCACAATCAGCTGCGAGCGAGTCCCCAATTCACCGTTCCATCGATCTCGTGCACCACGCCTCGCCGCAGCCGCGCAGCTTCATCCACCTTGCCACCAGCGACCATGATGGGCCTTTTCAGCCAGGCAGGCACCCAATTTCGTAGGGCACGAGGCTTGTCCGTGGAAGATAGGGCACCCGAGGATACAGAACCTGATGATACATCAATCCTGTGCGTCCTTCCGTCTTGCCCTCCCAATTCCCCCGTCTTTGTCAGACCCCCTCCATCCTCATTTATTCCTCGACGTCGCCCATGGGCTACACGGAAACTGACTACGAATACAGGGATGAGAACGAGGGATCCATCATCACATCCCTGATCTCCCAACTTAGGTCTGACCTCTCCCGCCGGCCCACCCGTGTTCCTCGTTGAGACCGACTCATCTATTTCCAGAGTAGGCATGGACCTCTCAAAGGTGACGTTCCCGTCGTTCGTCCTCGAGCCTCGCAGTATGCTTGAACGTATCACGGACTTCATGTCCCACCCGGACCTCATCTTTGGGTAAGGGTATCTCGCCGTCTCCTCATGTCACCGCCTGGGTGCCCTAAAACCCGTCCGTTTCTCCCCTTTTTTCCCCACCCCATCCCTTCGCGCCAACGTTTCTCCTTCACCATCCTCGGTACGACTGAATTCAGCGCGGCGGACTGCCCAGAACCCGATGAAAGATTCATTCGCGTTCTGCAATATTATCTTGCAGGATGGCACATCAAGCCCAAGGGCGTCAAGAAACCGTGCGTCCCCGTCTCTCCCGTTCAGCGACGGATGAAGGCCTGACAACGCTGATCATTGGGGTCCAGGTACAACCCCGTGCTCGGCGAGTTCTTTCGCTGCCGTTACCATTACGCAAACGGCACACGAGGATTCTACATCGCAGAACAAGGCAGGTCTCGGTCTATTCACTGGTCGCCGCCAACTCAACAACCCATGTATGCGTCACGCAGTGTCCCACCACCCACCCGTCTCCGCATTCTTTTACATATCCCCCGAGAACCGTCTCACCATCATCGGCGAGCTGAGACCAAAGTCCAGATTCTTGGGCAATAGCGTCTCGATGATGATGGAGGGTGAGAACCGGATCGTGCTGCTAGGGAAGCCAGACGACGGAGGCAAGTTCCACGTCTCTTCCGCACGTGACCGCATCTCCATCTCTGACCCGTCAAAGCAGAGTACGTCGTCACGATGCCAAACATGTACGCACGCGGGATCTTGTTTGGCAAGATGGTCCTAGAGCTTGGCGACACCTGTACCGTCAAGAACGAGAGACGTCGATTGTCTTGCGATCTCGAGTTCAAGACCAAAGTACGTGCGTCTTCCGTCCGCGCGTGTGCACGTCGGCCTGATCAAGTGACCCACCCGTCAGGGTTTCTTCTCCGGCACGTACAACGCGATCGTAGGACGCATTCGTAAAGCCGGCATCGACATTGGCGAAGTCTCCGGCAGATGGAGCCACGTGATGGAATTCAAGGGTACCCCAGTGCGCACAACCCGTTCCTTTACTACCGCTTGCGAAGCGGCAACTGACGTCCGCTCGCCCCGCGTTCGGCACGTGACGCAGAGCGGGACCAGACGCGTCCTATTCGACGTTGCCAAAGACGGGCAGAACATTGCGCCGAAATACGTCGCACCAGAAGACGAACAGGATCCGTATGAATCTAGACGGTGCGTCCTCGATCGCCCAGACTCTTCTGGTCCGATTCTTTGGAGACCGATGCACGACGTTTCCCGTGTCTCGTTTCTAGACTATGGTACAAACTCACGCGGGCGATCGAAGCCAAAGACATGGAGGCGGCCACCCGGGCAAAGACCGCTGTCGAGGATGCCCAACGCGACCTTCGCCGTCGACGTGATGAGAGCGGAGAGGTCTTCGTTCCTAGATACTTTGAGCTCCGGGACGGGAGGTGGTTCCCAAAACTGAGGTGCGTCCCACGTCGTCTCGCCGTCCTTTGCTCATGGCGTTCTCGTCAAACTCGGCCGCTCGTCGTGGTCACCGACGTTGCTCCGCCGCGACAGTATTCCACACGATTCCCCGGACACAGCAATACACACCGTAGAGTCCTGGATATGGCCCAGTACATAAACCTTTTTTTGCGTCATGTGCCGTATGCTACAATCCATATCCGATCTCATTGCGGTTCTCTTGTTGACCCCTCCCTCTCGTTAACCCGCACGCTCCACACGACTAATGCATCCATTGGATTTGTACCTTGCAGCAACAATTGAAGGGTATATAAAGTGACCATGACTTCCAGCGCGTAGTCGCAAACAAGGAGATGTCGAAAGACGACGGGTTAGAACTGTGAGCGTCGTATGAAAAGCAAAGGATGCTAGACAGCAAGAGGTATGGATAATTTCCACGGACCGGGCATGAAAAGCAACAATGTACATGCGAAAGAAAGTCGAAAGCAAAGCAGACTATTAGATCAAGGATATATATCCAAAAAACTAGATTCCCAGGGAACAAGAAAAGAGATGCATATGACTATGGTTACAAAATGTCTCTCACCGTGAGGGCCCATGCCACCACCCTTCTTCATCTACAGAGACAATGCTGGGCGTAGGCGACACGACCGACCGCGCTCTATACGTGGATGCGGCGGACGGTGGTCTATACGACGGCGTCGGGGCCGCTCTTCTCACAAAAGACGCCGTCGATCCCACATTAGGATATCGTTGTTTAGGTGCATGCATCGAATCCCAGACGGAAGACTGCGGAGGGGTATCGCTGCGCCTGGGCAGCGTTCCGTTGACATGCCCAACAGGTGTCCGTGAGCGATCGCTGCTAAAGACAGTGCTCGCACGCGAATCTGGACGTGGCGGCGATGCGTTCTTGGTCGGCGGTAGTTTGCCGTACGACGATATGTTGGTCACGTTAGGAAGCGTCTGGGCCGTTGCCTTTGTAGGCTCTGCTTCCAGACGCGCCAGCTGGCATTCGAGGCTGGAAACCTGATCACGAAGTCTATTTTCACGATCCTGCGCAAGGTGGGCACCATATCAGTAAATCGATTCGCAGACTCGAACGAAGAAGACGGCGAAAGTACCTTGACCAAGCGGTCTTCGGCTTCCTTCTCTTCAAGCTGTAACTTGGCCAGCGAATAGTCGGCGTCCAGCTGCACATGCGCTTGTTCCACCTCATCCAACTTGTTCCTCGTCATCTCCAAATCACTCTCATACTCCCTCGCACGTCTCTCCCACTCACTCGCTCGTTGCTGCGCTTGTATAAGGTTTTGCTTTGCAGTGTTCGCGGTACGCTCGCTATTGGCAGCACGGAGTTCATGGTCGCGCACCCGTTTCTGCAACGCCGAGTATTCAGATTCGAGCTGCCGGTGGTGATCGCGCGTGCGTCTGAGTTCGCTGAGCTCGTCTTCGTCCGCTTGCGACCTGAAACTTGCAAGAGCCTCGATTTGTTCCGTGACACGATGGAGCTCCTCCCACTGGCTCTGTTGAGCGATGAGAGACTCGTGTTCTTGTCGATGAAGCGCGAGCGATTGCGCGGTAAGTTCCTTCTCGTGCTCTGCCATCTTGACCCTGATTTGAAGATCGCCCAGCTACGGATACCAGATCGACTCTATCGCAGACAAGAAAGACAGAGGAAATGCATACCTGAGCCTTGAGCGTTTCTTGTTCGGCGGCCGCATCCTTGTTCACCTTCTCTAGCTCAGCGATGCGCTCTTGGTTTGACCGAGCAGCAACGTCCGACGTCTTCAGTCTCGCCAGACTCTGCGAAAGTGCGTCCTCGAGCTCAGAATTGCGAAGCTCCACTGCAGAAATCTCGGAAGCACGGGTGTTCAGCGCAGCCCGCAGCTCGTCCAGCTCCACACGCAGACTATCGCGTTCGTTCTCGACGTCCCTGAGTCGCTCGCTCAAATTATCCTTCTCAACACGGACTTGACCGTGCGCTCCACGGGCTTTCGCCAGCTGTACTTGGAGATCATTGTTCGCTGCTTTCAGCTTACGAATCTCCTCTGCATCGCACTTGGCGGCATCACGCGAAACCGCAAACTCGGCGTGTGCGTTCTGCAATACGGTCACAGCGGCGGAGAGTGTCTCAGGAAGTGCATTGAAACGATCGGTAAGGACCTGATGGAATGCATTTTGCAACGCGACGAGATCGTCTCTTTGTGCAAGTATCGAATTCTGTCCATTCGCAATGCCTTCGACGGTGGTTTGGAATAGGCGGAGATTGGAGAGGATGGCTTCACTCGTCTCGGAACTCGTCGATTGTGATGGCTCTTCCGAGGTTGTCCGAACCGCTTCAACAGCACGCTTGAGATCCTCGAATTGAGAAGGAAGGTTAGATATGAGAGTAGCCAAGTCGGAATGCTTGGCAGCGAGATCGTCATTCTTGGCCGATAGTGATTCCTGAGACGCTACCAAAGTATCGAGCCTGGGGGCGACGTCCTTGATGGACTGTAAACCTCCGAGTACACTCTCCGTAACTCTGCCAGAAATGGAGTCCACATTGAACGCCTTGTCGCGGTTAGTAAGACGGGCATCAAGGCGCTCAACGACGAGGTCAGCGACCTGTTCCTTTATCTCATGCGCGTCAATTGGTGCAATGGCTTGGCGAACTTCTGAGGTGATCTGCGCAATAAGCATATTTGTATCCAGCGAGGATGGTGAAGGCAGCATGGGGAGAAGGCTCTCTATAATGAGGCCAGCTGTCTCGCGTTTGTCTGCAGCGAGATCGATGAGCTGCTCAATATTGGGCTTGACCGCCTGACTGAGCCTAGCAGTGAGCACGTCGTAATCGACCGTCTCTTGGCGCAAAGCTTCTAGATGCGGGCCAAGAGTAGCCAGAATCTCCTCGACAAACGCGCCCTTTTCATGCTGATCCGCAAGCGGTCGAGCATCAATCTTGTTCGAAAGCTGGCCGAGGGTATTAAGAACAACCTGGAGATTGCGGTGGCTAATTTGATCAATGACCGGGACGAGCTCCGTGTTATTCGATGGCGCAGGAGCGGGCTGGGCCTGCTCGATGCGGGAGAGAGCCTCACGGAGTTCCGTTTGCAAGAGCAAGAGGTTTTCAGCGTGACTCCGTTGTACGACATCGCGGATAAGCTCAAGGTCGAGCTCACCACGAGCATCCATCTGGCTGTCGTCCAACCCCCTTGCTGCGGACTCTTGAAGTTGCGTCCGGAAGAGGGCAACGACTTCCGTGATCGCGTCCTCGGTGGCAGGACTGATCGAGGGTGCAGTTGTATCGCGCGTCTTGGCAATTTCTGAACGAATCATCCGGAACTTCTCATCCAACACTGCCTCAATCTTGTCTTCAAGTGCTTGCGCCTCGAGACGTTTCGCAAGGTTGATAGCGGGTACCGACACACTAGAGAAAGTCGAGTTGTGTGCGCTATGCATGGCAGGCAATGACGAGCGGCGCTTGATCGCAGGAGTGAAGATATCTGGCGAGTCAATGCTCTCGCGCTTAAGGCCAGGATCTGTGACAAGGCGCGACCTTGATCTGTTTGCAGATATAGAAATGGCTGGCATGGCGAGATCGTCGAGGGAGGGGCGTTGCGAGTGTTCAAAAAATTCGCGTGAGCCAAGTCGTGAGCGAACAGTTCGTCGCGTTTTTTCGTCTCCGACGAGGGCTTTGAATACACCAGCGGGTACGGTGTTGGTGGGAGGAGGGTTCTTGAAGTCGAGGGGAATGGGTGCGCGTTTTGGCCTCGAGACCGCGACTGGCGGAATATATTCCTCATCGTCCTCCGGTTCCTCGGTGCTGTCGTTATCAGGCAGGTCCTTCTCAAGTTCCATTTCTTCTGGTTCCTCGATATGACGCATCGAGTCCCTTGGGAAGCCGGAGAAAGTGAGGGGTTGCAATGGTCCGCCACTCGTCTGTAAATCCTGAGATCCTGACACGCGTGGCGAGTTGGGTGCAGTGTGGCGGATGCTGCGAGGCGTTTGCTGCAATGGCGGGAAGCGAAATGATGCCATGTTTTCCTTGCCGCTGTCATCGTCTCCTTCTGAGGCACTTGTGAGCGAACTCCGCCGTTGTCTCTTTTCTCTACCTTGCTGGGCTCGCCCTGGAGAAGACTTGGCAGGGGGAGTAGGAAGGGGACGCGAAGCAGGTGATACGGGGAAAGTGAGTTGCGGTCCGCCGGGGGGAGGGCGGAAGGTAAATCCGGTAGGCTTGAACTCCTGCGCAGCCGCGTTAAGCGGTTTTCCAAACGAGGGCAAGCGAGCGTGAACCAACGTAGGTGCTGGTGGCAAAGCAACCCTATCCAAAGATCCCCACGGACTTGAGCGCCGGTTGGCACCGAACACAAACGACTTTGCACGTGGATTAAGTGTGGCAGAAGGCGGGACGAGAGGCACGATATACTGCTCGACGGGAACTTGTTCGGAGCCAGAGCGAGAGTGCACTGTTTCTGCGTCGTGCGGAACGAGTTGTGACGAAAGATCCCTGGAATGAGGGAGAGGCGGGAGAGGGCGACGACCCGGCGTCGAAGTCGAGGATGGGCCGAGAGTAAAGTCCACCGAATCCAAACCGAGGAACGCTGCTCTCTGCTCTGCGTGCATCCCATCTTCACTCGGATTCGAGACCAAATCATATTCGCGGCGAACCCGCAAGCCGAATATATTCGTTGGCGGAGCAGGGAAGTTGGGTAGCCGCCTCGGCGTCTCTATTTCTTGATTCCTGTGACAAAGCAAATGACGTCGCATCCGCATTTGACGCGCTCGCTCCTCGTCCGAAGGATTGGACCATTCCCCGATGCTTTCCTAGGAAAAAATCAGCATGAGCGAACAAGCATGCGCTGGGGATGGGCAGCCTTACCTCATCGTCTGCGTCCAATCGCACGTCTTCGGATCCCGTCCACTCCCCAACAGCTTCCTCGTCCAAATCGTCGATAGTTGGATTGCCCGCTGGACTTCTGATGGGCACCATATCCACTTGCTCTGGTATATCCACGTCGTGGACGCCTCCAACAGAGTGTAGTGAGAGTGCGTGTGATAACCTCGAAACGTGTCTCGAATGGTGTCCACTCCGCACGACGGGAGTCATCCCCTCGGGTTCCGTGGTTGGCTGGCTGGGGACACGAACAACCCCAAGGCCATCTCCGTTGTCTGGAGACTTTTCATCCATGTCTGCATCAGGAAGAGGCTCCTCCTCCTGCGGCTCTTCCTCTTCTGGTATGTCGAGGCCAAATCCACGGACAAAGTCTGGGCGGCTGCTTCCCCGACTGATACAAGGAGGAGCAAGAGACAGCATCGACATGGGCACGCGACCCTGTGGAGCATGTATCCTATCAATAGGAGATGGCACATGCGCTTCAACGTCCTGTTCAATACTGTCCGAGCCTAGAACGGCACTTGGACCGAAAGGATTGAAGGCTGCGGTAGGATTATAAGGCGACAGGGGGAACGGAGGCGGTGGTTGTATGAGCGAGAGACTGTGTCCATGCCTATTCTGTAGCCTGGGCGGTAATAGCGATCCAGGGGAGGGTGCCAGGTCGAACGTTTGTTGCGGTGAACTCGTCAAAGAGTTTACGGCCGATGCATTCTGAGACTGCTGTAGCTTGTTTAATTTGAAATAAAGCAGTGACGGATCTGCTGGCGATGATATCTACCAAGGATTGAGCACGCAGGACACCATGCTAGTTCAACGAGGCAGTTACCGAAGCAGCACGGGCATGTGGGGCATGAAGAGAGCCAGAACCACCTGTACCTCGTTCAACAACACCCAGTTTCTCCAGCTTTTCTTCGATGACTCGTTGCCTGAGTGCATCCCAAGCGACCTGGCAGATAGACTGGTCAGCGAAGCGCGGACAGCACTCGGACACGTATTACATGCCTTTCCGGGCAGGAACACGTCGACGGTGTCGGGAATGAGGTGCCGCCAGCTATCTGGAGGATACGGGACCGCGGTCACGACCTCTGGGAGTATTATCACGGGCACTTCGTGACTGGTCGTGGGCAAGGGCGTACGCGCCCACGGAGGGCGACTAGGCGGTCGGTCCTCCGCGCCAGGTATCGTCTCGACAGGCAGATTGACGACCACTTTTTTGCCCTTTTGAGCAGGTACTGGTATAGCCGGTGGAAGCGGGCTATGTTTCCGACCTGGACCACCTAAAGGTGCCTTGGGGGGGCCACCAATGCTGACGCTGGGTGCACGCCTGCTCCGTGGAATGAACGGCTGACCGAAAGGTGGAATGACCATCGGGAAAGCCTGGCCGAGAGGTGTTATGGGAACGGCGGTCGGTGGTGGGAAGGCGGGAAAGTGTGCGATGCTCGAGTGGCCCTTGTGGTGCTGGTAAATGGGACGACCCGGCGCATTTGGGGGCTGGGGGGGGAAGAAAGGCTGCATGGGTGTCTGGAGTGGTGGGGGGCCGATCTGGAAATGCGGTGGTGGGTGGTACGCCTGCTGGATGCCCGGGGAGAACATGGGGGGCTGAAAGGGTTGCTGGACGGCGAGCGGGGGAGGGACGTTGAGACGAGGAAAAGGCGCGGCCATCGAGAAAGCCAGACACGTCCCAGACAAAAAAAAGTGGCCGGACAAGGAGACAAAGCGGGTCGCTTGTGTATCCACGTGCACTGACGAAAACGTATCATCGCTATACTACTCCCCGTACATGTCGTCCTCCGGGTCCGACCCAATCTCGACATACTTCTTCGCCGCACCCCTCGCTGCACGCGCAGGCGCAGCCGGTCGCGTCTCTACCACGTCGCTTATCGCTATCCCGTCGTCGTCCTCATCACTGTCCACCCTTTTCAACCCAGCCTTCTTTGCAGCCGCACTGGGTTTGCTCCCCGAGGGCTTCCGTGCTGTGGCCTTCTTCACCACTTCTACAGGCCCAGCCTTGGAGAAGAAATCAGTCACAGCTGCTTGTGTCGTCGTCTTTGTCTTCTTTACCGCAGGTCGCACGTACGCCTCGTCTTCGCTCTCGTCCTCATCCACAGGTCTTGCCATACATACTTCGTCAGGCACGGCATGTCACACAAAAACATAACACACGTACGACTTGCGCTTCGGTCCATCCTCTCCTTTGGTCTTTCCTTTGCCTTTTGCTTGTGCGGGGGGTGAATCAACCATCACAATGTCCGAATCCGAGTCCACCTTGATGGGTTTCCTCGTTGCTGTCTTCTTTTTCGCAGGTACATCCGATGCGCGACTTTCTGTCTCTGACTGCACCTTAGCAGAGGCCTTTTTGACGGGTGCCTTTTTGACAGGTGCCTTCTTGGGAACAACCGCAGGCTTCTCCTCGTCGCTCTCTTTCTTCGAGGGCCCCGCGACAGCAGGCTTCGGCTTCGGCTTCGGCTTCGGCTCGGCCTTCTTGGCCGCGGCCTTGGTAGGTTTGAACTCGTCCTCAGAGTCATCCGAACCAAAGCCTTTGCGTCCAGTCAGCGACTTTCGGTGTTTAAGCGTAGCCTGCTTCTTCTTGATCTTCTTTCCGTTCGCATCAAGCATGACCTTGTTTTGAAACTCTTGGCATGATTTCTGTAGCAAAACGTTCACTATCGCAGAAGAACAACAAACTGGTCCGCACTCACATCCCACTCCTTCAGGAAGGCGTCTAGATCGTCGTTCCATAGCGAGATAGGAGTACGCTCGAGCAGCGCGAGGAGTTCCGCCTCCTTGTCCGCAGCTTGTCGCAATAGTTTCTCAATCTAGTAGCCATCCAGTTCAGACGACCGTGAACTGAGACCCACCCAACTAGACTCACCTTCTCCTTCGTTAAACTCCAAATGGCCATGCCCAACAGATAATCGTAATCCGTCGAACCGGGAACATCTTCTGCCTCTGCCTCATCCTCGTCGCGATCAACAACATCCTCAGTCTCGCCCGCTGCTTTCGCCTTTGTCACCTTGGGGAACGGGCGGAACTTGAGCTTCCGCAAGTCAGCCATGATATCCACTTTCTTTCGATTTGACACGACGAGTTCCTTTTCGACAATCATCTTGACGAAACGCGCCTGGTTGGTGAACCTCTCAAGCTGCAGCTGGAGCTCGTTGGCCATGTGATCCTGCGTCCCACCATTCCTATCAGCTCCGAGAACTATTTAAACTGTCCTTTACACACCTTTCGCTTCTGGTAGTACGCAAGTCGTTGAGGGTAGAACTCCTCAATGATCTCCTCGGGTGAGGAGTATTTCTGAATCTTGCCCTCGAAGTTGAAGCACATCATGTTGCCCGTATTGACCTTGCCAGTCAACTTGAAGAACTCGACCAAGCCTTGCTCCTCAGCCTTTTCGAGATCCTTTTCGGCCATCGTAACAACGAAGTGGACGTTGACGTTGTCGTGGTGTTCTTTATAGTCCTATTCGATACCCTTACTTAGCGGTCTGCGCGTGAATGCTAGTAGACGGGTACTATACCTTGATAACACCGTCTCCTTTCTCACCAATCATGGATTCCAACTCGGCCTTGTATGACTGCGTCCACTTGTGTATAGGCAACTCCGTGATTTCAACGGTCGTATCATTGATCTTGTTCACGATGCCGATAACGTCGTACTTGTGTTCATTAACCTTCCTGATCGTGCCGTTGAAACCTCGCCACCAAGGAAGCATAGGAATCATCTCTTCGCCAGCCATCAGTCGCCGTAGATTGGCAACAATGTCCACTGGATTGTAACATGGGATGTTCGTACTCCAACCTATCCCCCGGTGATTAGCGACCGCGAAAATGTGCCCAAACAGCGGCGCTCACCTGTTCCTATACCCTCCGCGCCATTGACGAGTACCATGGGAATAACCGGCATGTAATATTCTGGCTCAATCCAATCGTTGTCTTCCTTCAGATACGTCAACAACGGCCCATCGTCCGGATTGAACACCGTTCTCGTCAAGGGTGCCAACTCGGTGAAGATGTACCTAGCCGAGGCATGGTCTTTACCCCCCATATCACGCGTACCATACTGACCATTTGGCAACAAGAGGTTCAAATTATTCGAGCCGACGTAATCCTGAGCGAGGTTGACAATAGTCATGGTCAGTGAAGCTTCACCATGGTGGTATGCTGCGACTTCGGAAATATAGCCGACGAGCTGAGCAACTTTGATCTCCTTTTTGAGTTTGCGTTTGAAGCAACCCCAGATAACCTTTCGTTGACCTGGTTTGAGACCATCTGCAACCGACGGTATGGATCGGACGTTGTCGGCCATAGAGAACAGGATCAACTCCTTGTTAATAAAATCCGAGAATGGGATCTCATCCATGTTGTGATCAAGGTATGTTCCAGGCTGCAGGCAAGTCGGACAATGCTGGCATCTTAGAAGATCGACTTACCCTGAACTGGCGGAGCCATTCTTTCCGATCGTCAGCTTTTTTCTTGCTAAATGCGAGGTCGATAAGTTCCTTATCTCCGTCTTGCGTAGAGGCAAATGGGATCATATGCTTCGCCATATTACCGAAGTAGTAACGAGCATCGGCGTCACTGCTTGTCCCAAGACCCTATCATACCCCAATGAACTGGATGCAAACAGAAACCACACTGCAACAACGAACCTTGTAGTACTTCGAGTCCCACTTGTGGGCATCAGTTGTCCTCTCCAGCCATTGTTCATACTCAGGTATGGTGAAGAAGTCAATTCTCTGCTTTCCTTTTGTTACTCGCACGATAGGTGTTACGAACTCGACCAGGAAATTAGGAATTCTGAGCAACGAAGGGTAGAAATGGTCCAAGAAATTGATAAGAAGGCCCTTGATATGAGAACCGTCGTGATCCTGGATTATGATGTTGGAGTCAGCCCAGAGTTTCATAGTAGAATTAGACCCTGACCTGATCAGTCATAATCATCAGTCGGCCATATCGCAAACTGTTGACGTTCATATACTCTTTGTTATGTTGTAAACCCATGATTCTCTTGATGTTCTGTATTTCTTCGTTCTTCATAATCATGTCGTGTTTGGCATCTCGTACGTTCAACAGCTTTCCACGCAGGGGGAAGACACCGAAATAATCGCGTCCAACGACACCAAGACCAGCAACTGCGAGGGCCTTGGCCGAGTCTCCTTCTGTCAAGATAAGAGTACACCGATCACCCTTCTTCGTCCCAGCATTGTTAGCGTCAGCTAGCTTGGTCATGCCAGCCAGGCTATCACCAAGGTCAAGTCCGAAAAAGCGTATAGATGACGTCTACTTACCGGCTGCGCTTCGTTCCATCAGTCTTCTTGATCTGCTGATCTGCCTTGAACTTGGCCCAATCCAGCACGTGGTCAATGATGGAAGATTTCAAAACTGGCAGGGACCATGAGTCTTGAAGTCACAGATATGGTTCCGTCTGACCTTTCTTCATAAACTCCTCAGAGAGAACTGGCTTCGTACCAAACTTGGACGCAGTCAACGTTAGCGTCTCTTTCGTCTGACTGTCGAAGGTGGGGTTCTCGATGAGGGCATTCACGAAGATCCACATATGATTCTTGATCTGCGCAGGCTTGACTTTGGCACCGTTGTTCTTCTTCTCGATAGCAGTAATGAGGCTTTTGGCGACTTGGTCAGCCATCAGCGTGACATGGCTACCGCCTTTAGTGGTCGCAATAGAATTTGCAAACGAGACCTGGTGGAACGACCCATCGGAGACCGCAAAAGCGACCTCCCAGCGGGGCCCAATTTGCTCGTAGATCATGGTCGGTTTCGCCTGTGCAACACCTCCGGCAACGGCAGATTCGAGGTACATTTCCACATACTGCTTGAAATTCTTGATCTTTAAGCGTTCGTCGTTGAGAAAGACCTTGATATTCTTGACTGTGCCAGCCATATCATAGACGCGCCTCTTCAAGAGGGACAAGGTGTCCTCATCGATACGATCCATTCCGAACCGCTTCAGGTCCGGCCTGAAAGTCACCCTGGTATACTCTTCGCCCTTGCCATTCTTTGTAATCTGAGCGTTTTTGCATTTGCTCATGTTATTCGTCCATGTTTGCTTGTACTTTTGACCCGAATTCTTGTCAGCGGTCTCGATGGTGAATTCGTGCGAGTAAATGTTCGCCAGCTTGGCACCGTAACCATTACGACCGCCAGTTAACTTTTTCTCGTTGTCATCATAGTTAGAGGACGACAGCAAGTGACCAAAGATAAGCTCGGGGATGTATATCTTCTCTTTGGTGTGTATTTCTATGGGTATACCGCGACCGTTGTTGTAGACGGATACCGTTCCTTCGTCTGCGTCTATGTTGACTTTGAGCGTGTCCATGTTGGGGTCATTGATCTCGAGATAGTTTAGGTCAAACGACAGTCCCGGGAGGCAGTACACATACCTTGTTGTCTGCCGCATTGACGAGAATTTCGTCCACGATCTTGAAAAAGCCCGGAACATAAGTGACTTCACGATGTACCACGCGCTTGTTCTCAGAATCATACGTCCACATCAACTGAGTGACGGTCTCCACGCTCCCGATGTACGAATCAGGTCGTGTGAGAATATGCTCGATTTGAGTCAACTAGGTCGAGAAATAGGTCAGCAAGCAGAGGGGACGGACCGGACAACACCACCTTTGAATATTGTTCTGAGGCTGTTTTCTTCTTTCCGTTCGTCGCAAGAGCAGCGGGTTGCGCGCAATTCTCGTCGTCAAAGTCACGGATATCCTCTTCGAAATCCGAAGCAGTGTCGTTGACGTTGTCATCCTTTTCCGAGAGTACTTTCTTCTTCGGGGCCGCTTTTGATTTGGGAGCGGTCTTGGTTGGCTTCGCAGTGGTTTTCAAAGTGGGCTTCTTGCTGGGAGCCTTGGTCTGGACAGACGGGTGGCAGGGTGAGCACGCGTAGGGTCACGGGTAAAGTAAGGATGCCTACGATCTTCTTTGCTGGAAGGGCATAGTCATCGCTCTCGGTTCCAGAGACGTTGTCGAGGTCGAAATTCTCGGCTTCTGACGAGCTCATCGTCAAGGTCGCGTTGCGTCGTTGGCCGTGTGGTACTCGCACGCGGTTCGCCACTGGCAGTCGGACGCGTTCATAGTCTCGACACGTGACCTCTTGATGTCAGGTGACCAACTCGATACAATTCTTCCTCAGGCTGTACGTCCATGCGGTACGAATGGCTAATCGTTCCCTTTTTCCCTGCCAGACGGTGAGATCCAGGAAGCCGGTACGCACGATACGTTGTTGGCCCACGACAGCGAGTACACACAGATATGGCATATGCAACGTTCCTGCAACTGATTATTATATATATGGTTGGGCAAGACGTTCGTGAGATGTTGGCCTGGCAGACGCAGAGACTTGCATTTTGAAACACCTCACTGCCCTGTACCACGCAAACCTATGTTGACACATACCACAGATCGCGTTCTCAGCCTCAGGAGTCCGATGCTTGAGACAGGGAGCGCGCTGCCATTATTCGGTATCCTTTGTTTCGTCCAATGGCAGTCCCGTCCTCTGAACATCAGCTCTCATCCCAGGCCGGTGGTGCAGCCTACATCAAGGTGTCGTCTTGACTCATCGTGCGATCGTGTTAGATGGAAAGATGTTCACATTTATCACATTGCAGCGACATTTTCCTTCAGCGTGCTCACCACATGTCGCGTATGAGGGCGATTCCACGCTCTGATGATTCCTTTAGCATACGACGCCGATTGCGAAGCGTCATACTATTACTAGTCGAAGGATGACGCCCTGACACATGGACGCCCACTGTAGCAAATCAAGGCAGTCCTTGGAGGCAAGTAAGTATAGAAGAGCCTCGCGCGGCGAGTGTTCCACCCTGTCAGCCGCACACTCCACGAAAGGCTCCAGACGGAGGCTGACTGGCCCGCCACTCAACGCAATCCGGACTTTTGGAATACGGCTGACACCTATGAAAAGTATAAAAATCTGACCGCCTCGTCACACTAGCACCATCCTTCCTTCTTCATATTCTTTCTCTTCTTTTTTTCTCTCAACTCTGCTCAGGTTCTAGCGAGTGGATTGCTTTCGGTGATGACGCGGAACCTCTGGGATCGGCGGGCTCGTCATTCCGTTATCGTGCTTGGTGAGTTGCTGTCTATGACATCCTCTTGTGCTGATGGACGTCACACGCCAGGCTCGCGTGTACTAGTCTCTCAGCATAGACGGGGGTTGTGAGTTATAGTTCATTGACTATTGTACACAGTCCTGACATCAGACGAACGTTCTCGCAGCTCAGCAAAGGCTGGACAGCCCCTCTGTTGCAAGATCAACGTTTTGGAGGGTTGAATGCAAGATTCGAACCTCTGACTCGGACTGATATGCCATGCGGCCGTTATGGGCACGGACGATGGTAACGGCGGGGTCACGTCATACCCGCCAGGCCACCGATGATGGTTACTAGCCGCCGCGTCCATTGGGGTGCTTCTGAGATCATCTATCTGGTCGTCAACGAACCGCTTCATCCAAGCGATAGCGATGCAATGTACCCAGCGTCGCCCGTCTGGTATTCGTTGCTGGGCGAGGTCTATCGCCAGCTCTGTCGTCCCCGAGGACCGTTCCATCACCGTATACCCTTTTCTTGTTTTCATTCCAACTATCGTCACTCCTTTTGGTTCCGGTCCTAGTTTCAAAATACGGTACGAAGCTCCGTATCTGGCATGTTTCCGAGCATTTTTCTAACGTGCTTCAAACACCAGTCTTTTCTTTTCATGCTTCCAACTATCGTCACTCCTTTGGATTCATTTTCTGTACATTTCACGGTATCGTTATGTGGACCAAACTTGACTTTGACGGCTCGATCCTCGTATCCCCGGTAGAAACCCCGAAAAAATCAAAAAAATCAAAAAATGAAACCCATAGTACGGTTCTTTATCCTGGCGTGGAGATGCCTCCCGGTAATCGCCCTTTTGACGTGATCATTCTTTTCCTCTTTTCCATTTTAGTGACGGTGAGCTTGCTTGCTCGTCTTTCCTCCAACGACTCAAACAGCCACTTTCAGGGAAAGAAAAAAATCAGAAAACCAGAAAAGCCAAAAAAATCTCATTTCAGGTATGTCGTGCCTGATGCCTCTCTTTAAACACTTCTGACGTGTCTTGACCAATAGTCTTTTCTTCTCCGACCGTCGTTGCTCCTTGTTTCGGTCTCTCCCGGTAAGCTGTCTGACATGTCCTTCTAATTACATCTAACACACAGTGCTAGCAGGTATGCCATGTTCCGATACCCCACGATGCGCTTCTGACATCACGTGAACGCAAGTCTTCTCCTTTTCCTCGGTTCAGTTTCAAGTTCCAACTATTGTCGCTCCTTTGGATCTGGTCTTTATTCAATTCTCAGTAGTGGTACGTCGACCGAGTTTCAGACTCTGACGACTAGCTCCTCAAGCGCATTTATAGAAAAAAATCAATAAATTCCAAAAAAACTGATATATTCTTCTTTTCCTTTCGCGTTTTCTTTCTTCAGGTGAGGCTCACCGATGCCACCGGTTTACCTGCCTCACGCAACTCCATTCTAGTACTTTCGCTTTTCTCTGGATCCGGTCTCTCTCGGTAATGGTATCAAATCTCTGAGGTTTCACTTCCGCAATGCCAACAATCCCTCGCAGAAGAAAACTCCAAAAAAATTCGAAAATTCAATAATTCCCAAAAAAGTCTCATTTTCAGGTGTGCTGTGCTTAACATCCTGTGTTCCACGCACCTGAGTTGACTCTACGCTGCATGCCAGTCTTCTTCTGTTCAGTCTCAAGTTCCAACTATTGTCGCTCCTTTGGTTCTGGTCTTTTTAATTCTCAATAATGGTATGTGGACTGGGTCCAGCTTTCCGACGACTCAGTCCGGAATCACATCCATAGAAATATATATCCTCTCTTTTTCTTTTTCCTTTCCACAGGTGAGACTTGCTGATGCCACCCCGTTACCTGTCTGACCTGGCTCCGTTAACAGCAGTTCTTTCTCTTTTCTCTGGTTTCAGTCTCTCAGTAATGGTACAGCATCTCTCAGGCTCCGCTTCCACGATCCTAACATTCCCTCACAGAACAAAACCCCAAAAAACCAGAAAATTCAATAAATCCCCCCAAAAAAGTCTCATTTTCAGGTATGCTGTACTGGAAACGTCATTTCCATGCACCGGAGTTGACCATACGCTGCACACCAGTCTTATTTTGTTAATTTCAAGTCCCAACTATCGTCACTCCTTTGGATTTGGTATCTCTTTCTTTCTCATGGTACGTTGGTGCGCTTCGATACCGTATGTTCCACACTTGTGAACTGACGGCCCACTGTACGCCAGTCTCCCTCTGTCCAGCCTCAAATTCCAGCTATCGTCGCTCTTTTGGATCTGGTCTTTTTTTAAATTCTCATTAATGGTATGTTGGCCAGATCCGACTCTCTGACGACTCAGTCCTCAACTACCTCCGTAGAAAAGAAGAAAAAAAATTCAGAAAAGTCAAAAAAATGAACTATTTCTTTTTCATTTCATTTCCTTCCCTCAGGTGAGGCCCTCCCGTTCACTCACCCCTCTGACCCGACTCCGTTCCAGTACTTTCTCTTTTCTCCGGGTTCGGTCTCTCTCAGTAATGGTATAGTATCTCAGGTTCTGCTTCTGCGATCCTAACATTCCCCCACAGAGTAAATCCCAAAAAAAATCAGAAAATCCAATAAATCCCAAAAAATTGTCTCGTTTTCAGGTACACAGTGCTTGGCACCTCATGTTCCACGTATCTGAGTTGGCCGTACGCTGCACGCCAGTCTTCTTCTGTTCAGTTTCAAGTTCCAACTATCGTCGCTCCTTTGGAATCGGCATCTCTTTCTCTCGGTGCGTTGGCGTGCTTCTATACCGTATGTTCCATACCCGTGAGTTGACGACCCGCTTGCATGCCAGTCTCCTTCTGTTCAGTTTCAAGTTCCAACTATCGTCGCTCCTTTGGATTCGCTTGCTTCCTGGTACGTGCCAACACGCACTCCAACGACCGAGCGCGAACGCATTGCCCGGAAGAAAACCCAGAAAACTCCCCCCAAAAAAAATCAGAAAATTCGCGATAAACACACACTGGACGATGCACGAGCCAGCCCGTCCATCGACGTCGTTTGCAGCACACTATTGCGAAGCGAGCTCGCTCCGGTCCCGATCTTGGCGCTCCTTGGTCGTTTATGACCTCCTTCCTTGTCGCCGCCTCCGGGCGCGCCTTGTGATTTAGCGCCCACTTCGGTGTGGCGGAAATCCCTGACGCGTCTGTTGACCCCTCGTCCTCCGTCTCGGCCTATGGCAGCGTGTTCATGTTCAAGATTGGATCTCGGATCTCGCGCGCATGCAGACCCCATCGATTGTAGCTCTCTCGTTGTGGCTTTCGGACTCGGCTCCTCGACTCGGTTCTTGGCTCACCCCATTGTTGTCAAGTGGCAATCTGCGTTTTGGTGTGCGGTGGTCCTCGCGCCCTTTTTTTTCGCGATTGCCTTGTGTGCTCGATGACCCGAGGAAATGAACACTGGCATGATGCTAGTGTCATGCAGCCCGAGCTCTGCTTTGCCGATGTAGTGCTTTACTTATCGCATGTAGGTGGGCCCGTTGGGATGTATCGTTCTGTGAGTTTGTCGCACCAAAATCCCAGAAAAAATCGTAAAATCCTTTAAAACTTTGGAAAAGCGCCTGATTGAGCACTTGGAAGGGTTAAGAATTGGGATGAAATAACACGAATGTATGGAACGTCGTCGTATCAGACGGTGTCCCAATACGGACGACGATATGTATCCCGTCCCGCTGGACTTCACGGCCGCATTTTGATATTGCTGACGATCAGACTCTGGTAAAAAAGAAAAAGTAACGATCATCACCCCAAAGAGCTCGATCGCGCAGCGACCCCCCACACTCACCTTGTAGGCCTGCACGTCGCCCTTGAACTTGGTCACGGTCCCATCCGCGCACACCCAGAGCTAATTCACTCCGTGAGTACGTTCGCATTCCATAATGCACTGAAGGGAACCTCTTCACCTCCTTCGCCACGTTGGTGATGAACCGCTCGTCGTGTGAGATGATGATCACACCACCATTCCAGGAATTCAGCGCAGTCATCAACGCATCGAGACCCTGCGTGTGCGTCCGTCAGTTCCCACCGCGCCTCGCGCCTCCCCTGAATGAGCGAGCGAGCGGCGTAAGACGGACCTCGATATCGAGATGGTTAGTGGGTTCGTCGAGCAGCAGTATGTGCGGATTCATAAGCGAAAGCGCCGCAAACGCCACACGGGATTTCTGACCTCCGGACAGCGTGCCGATCAACTGCAACCTGTCATACGGAAGAGCTCACAAGAGTCCCGTCCAACCAAAGGGGGGGAAACAATACCCTGTCATGCCGCTAACCTGGAAGTTCCCGAGATGGCTTCTGTATTCTTGTTCTGTTTTGCCAGGGAACCTGGAAGCCAGGAATTGAACGGGCGACATTGCTGGATTGAGCGTGTCGACGTGATGTTGAGCAAAGTAGCCTCTGTGTAATTCATCATTTAGCCCAAGTCTGGAGGGAGAAATGGCTGTTTACATTCGCAGGCGACCATTCTTTTTGAGCTCCCCACCTAAAGGTCTCAGCTCCTCGGTCAGTAGTTTGATGCTAACATAGGCACATATCAGCACCCTCGGGCACGAAATAGAATCTTCGATCCTCACAGCGTCGACTTCCCTGCTCCGTTTGGACCCACCACAGCAATTCGAGAGTCCAGGCCAACGTCGATATCGATATTCTTGAGAAGAGTCTGGTCCGTACTGTATCCAAAGCGGACTCCTGATAATTGTAGCAACGGTGGCGGTATTTTCTCGGTGTCTGGGAATCTGCAACGCGTTCGTCACGATAGACAGAGAACAAAGGGACACGAACTTGAATGTTTCCTTCTCGTCTTCCTCCGGTGGTTCAAGGTCCGGGAGCTAGATGGCGTTCGTCGCAGGTCCAACTTTTAAGATGGAATGTAAACAACCGACCTTTTCCAAAATTTTAATTCTCGCCTGCGCCTGCGCAGCTGAGTCCCATCAGAACCTGACACTCGGAAAATCGAATGGGAGCACCTACCCCGGTTAGCGTTATATCTCCACCTATCGATGAATGCCTGCAGATGCTTGCGGTATTCCATCTGGGTTTCATACTCCTTCCGCATGTTCCGATCGCGTTCTGACTTGGTAGAATAGAACTGGGAAAAGTTTCTGATCGGGATAAATAAAGTCAAAGGTACATGATTCATTCAAAAGGCCATCGCATACCCTTTGTAATAATCTAGACGTCCAGAATGTTGGTGGATGATGTCAGTCGCAACAGCATCACTGCGAGGACCATCAGTTCGCAAACCGAAATCAATATGGGTGACATCAACTCACAGGAACGCACGATCGTGCGACACGACGAGGAGCGTTCCTGACCACGTTTGCAGATAGTCCTCTAGCCACGCCAAAGCGTTCAAATCGATATGGTTGGAAGGCTCGTCAAGCAACAACAAAGCTGGCTGCAACTCTGTTAGTTGACCACACATACAAATAGCGTCTCCTAGAACCATACCTTGACGAATAGCGCTCGAGCAAGCGCTAGACGCATGCTGAATGGAGTTCAGTATATATTCTATCATGGCCCGATACCACGATGATACACACCGCCAGCCTCCTGAAAACGATTTGGTCGGTTTCCCCTGGTCGGCTTCGGAGAAACCGAGGCCTTTTATCCAATAAGATCTTAGCATACCTATTGTCTTCCCACTCAACTTACCAGCGAGAAGTGCTGCAGCTCGTGAAGGTCCACTTTCTGCATCCATGTCACTCAACCGGGCGTGCACTTCGGCCAGCCTCGTTGCAGCCTCTTCCCTCGCATCTTCGAATCGCTTGTCGTCTCCCTCACTCTCTAGCTCTGCGAGTTTTGTGTTCAGGGCGGCCTCCTCTTTAAGTAGATGGTCTCTCCAAACGTCGGCTTTGAGCACCGAATCAAGGGCCGTGGTATCGTCGCCGACAATCTAGATGTGGTGAACGTCTCGCCGCAAGAGAGCAGTACGATACGAAACGTACTTCTTGTTCCACGAACAGAATCGTGATGTGCGCTGGTATCGGTAGTTCACGCATGGCGATGTGTCGAAGTAACGTCGACTTTCCGACACCTGGTCGATTGGCGTCATGAAAAAATAAGGCATAACTCTGCCAGCGAAGACGCTCACCGTTTCGTCCGATCAAACCATAACGGCGACCGTACGCGAGCGTCAGACTTGCACCCGACCTTGGAACAACGACATGGAATGTGAGACGGACTGCCCATAATGTCAATCAGGCGCATACAAGATACGATTGGACGCAAAGTTGACGTCGATAGACGGCAGATGGATATCCTTGCTCTTGTTCTTTGAGGCAGTGGCAGCTTCGATAGGATTGATCTCACGTTCACGGAGACTACGTTAGAATACGGTGAACAGCCATCGGGCATCGTCTCACCTTCATAAACATCTCTTCGTAATTTTGCTAGTATAGATTTGATAACATGGATCCCTGGCGTTATCGAGGACAGCAAAGCTCACCTGTTTGCGATGCTGATCGAGCAACTTGGACCCCTCATACAAATCCCTACGCGCACGCTTCTCGATCTTGGCCTGTCCAAGGAAAGAAGCACACGTCGGTTTTCCAATCCATCCTTCCACCGAGCATGTACGACTCCTCGCACCTTGAGTTTAGCTTCCTGTTTCTCGAGCCTCTTGACGTCGACGCGGGATGCCCTGTGCGCAACACGCATATCACGCTTCACATACCATCCCCCCCACGCGCACGACAGTAGCACCCGCAGCATAGCACTCACTTTCCTTTGTTGATGCTCTCGAGATCGACGCCCTCCCCGAGACCGATCGTGGTCGATATTGCGCCGACCTTGCTCAGATCGACGACCTTGTCCAGCTTCATCAACTTTGGACGACTGCTGTTCCGGGCACGCGCTTCCAGCTGCCCGGAAAGCAGGTCCCGGAGCCGAGCCATCAGCTTTTGCACGTCGTCTGGACGATCTCTTCCGAGGGAGCTGAGTAGGTCATTGGCCACCTGGAGAACATCTTCCTCTTCGCCGGCGTCGTCGACAAGGTATCCAGAGATGTATTGGACGATCAATTCTTCAGTTCCGGGGAATATGGATCGTATTTCTTCTGCTATTTCCAGCGATGTCATGGCCAAGGTCGATGAAGTGATGCCAGAAAGTTTGGTGTGCATTTATTGACACCCAAATTGGTCAAATAACCCCTCTGAGCGTCAAGTTGATTGGAAAAGATACGCGGGTCAATTTGAAAGCTCTACTACAACGGAGAGACTAGTATAGATAGACGAGACGCGCAAAAGAAAATCTAGAAGCACAATATGATATCGTCACAAACACTACGTAAGTTAGCTGTCATAGCGGGTGCATAGGGTGTCGCATAGGAGAACATGTAGGGTATAGAATGGGTGTCGCAAAGGACGCAATCTTGAAAACGAAACAAGCGAGAGGGTATGGACTGGGGGTATGAACAAAGCAGAGGAATACAACAAAGTTAATAAAGCTTAGGACAGCAAACACAACAAGGTTAGAAAGTAGACAAGCGACAAGGGCTGCGACAAATGCTCGCTGGGGGGTTCTGGTCCTGCCGGAATCGATACTGGAATGCTGTGGACAAGGATTAGTTCGCGTGACCATGGTTGGAGAGTGGGAGTAACCGACCTCCGTCTCTCACGATCGGGTTCATGTGGCGTCGACGTTCCTCAGCATCTTCGCGTTCCATCTCGAGCTCATAGGGCGCCTTGCGGCCCGGTATGCGGATGCCAATTCTGGGGGGAGAGTTCTTTGGCTCCCAGCGACCACCGCCCGTGGCCTTGCAAACGATGCTCGAGCGACGTAATGGATACGCATCCAACTCGCCAAACGAGGGTTCGGAAAGCTCTAAGTCCGAAGGGACAGCAATCATTACCGAAGGGTAAGGATATTGCTTTGTGCTGAGTTGGGACAAACTCCGCTTGACACGGAGGGGTCTTGCCGAAAGGGTCGATTGCTCGACGGGAGAGGCACAAATGGAGGAAGTCGGCGATGGAGAGGCCGTAGAAGACGTTGATGTGACCAACATGGGAGTAGAGGGCCTCGTGTCAGGGGTACGCGGAGAACCGTGGATTTGGTCCCAACAATCGTCACAAACCTTTTCCAAGGTGACAGGTGACGTAGGACTGTCGAAAGCGGAGATGGAGACACGACGGGGAGGATGAAGGAAATCAAGGTTGGAGACATCGAGGAGGTGAGTGAGACGGGAGGCGCAGCGATGGCAAAAGACACCGCCGCACTTTCTGCAGTGCTGCGGGGGAACATGAGTTTTGACGCGTCAGCAGGAGAGATGGACGAGAAACGAACATGACGGCGCTCAAGGACGGTAAACTTGACGCGGCAGTAGAAGTTGTCGCAGACGGACGCTAGCGTATCAGGCTGACGCAGATGAGACGGCGTGCACTCGAGTTGAACGGGCGCGCTTACTTTCCAGAGGTTCTTGGGGAGGAGGACAGCGAGGTGTTCGTTGGCACGAAGGGTCGTAGGAGGAGATAGTCGTGCACGCTGGGCGCGTGTGGGTCGTGAAGAAGCTCTGCCGCCGGTGAGCGTGGTGAGGAGGGGGGAGGGGATGGAGGGGCTCTCCGCGAGGGACGAGGAGTCGGACGAGCGGTCGGAGGGGGAGCTGGGCCATGGCACGGACGCGTGTGCTTTGGTGGCAAGGTCGGCGAGGGTGGTGGCAATCAAGGACATCACGGTGAAGTGGTGAAGGGCGAGAAACACCGGGGAGAGGCTGTCGAGGCTGCGTCTCCGTCGCAACAAGTTTTATCGCCATCATCCATCGCATGGGAAAAACAACACCACGCCGTAAATTACGTAACAACACCCTCCACCTCAGCTTCGCGTCGAAATAAGTTTGTGAAAGAAATCGCATCCCCTTCGAACACCCCGCACCCCGGGGCTTCTCAGCTTGGGCCCTTCCCCGCCCACACCGTCCTTTTTGCGCCTCGGCCAGGGAGTCGAGCTCTCTCTCCGCGGAGCGCTGGCGTAGCAATGAATGATCCCGCCCACATACATTTCCTTTTATGGAACCCGTCATCACCCGCCCCGCCGTCCCTGAACGGGTTCCTTATGCGGCCCACTCTCGCACATTTCGCAGGTGTTTCAGCAGCGCCTGAGAAATTCGCTGGCTCCGGCCATTCATTCACTCGCGGCACGATACTCCGGGCCATATGTTTTTGACACTGCTCACGCCCGGATCCAAGTCGTGCTGTGCCTTGGGGGGAGAAGCCACCGCCCCTCGGGGACTCGAGGTACTGAGTTCGCGTGACCAAATCGACACGGTAAGCCTGAACGACACACGAGCCTCCACGACTGGCTCGACTCCCTGCCAACGCTTATATGTTCTACCGGGCGTCGCTGCCTATAGCACTCAAAACAAGTTTCCTCAGCGTCAAATATCCAGCAACCCAAACATGATGGCGTGTCAAGGATGATGATGTGTCACTGAGGTGTCAGTACGAGGCGCGTGCACGCACGTCTTGTACACTGATGAATTATATATCGTGTAGCCAATCATGATCGATGCTACAAAAACTCAACGTATTAGTGCTTGTCGAATAAGGGCCGCCAGAGGCAGTGCATACGGAAACCGAACGTAACGTGGCGGGAGTCTTTCTCTCCTGGTTAGTTAGGCGTGCCCATCAAACTCTGAATCCGCTCACCAAAATTGGCCCGTCCACGTCCAAGTAGCAACCTCACGAATCGATGCTCCGTTTCGACCTCTTCACTCCGAGCGGCGACTCCAACAACTGCATCCGCTTCAGTCCCAACGCGTTCCTCTCGACAGGCGTTACGTTAATGGGTCCGGTCGCCCGGAGCAACCCTGAGGGTCCTTCCGAGGCGTCCCCGACCCTACCTTGACAGAGCAAGGGCTGACCATACCTCAAACATGCCGCACTGCCATCCTCTCCGGGATGCTTCGGTGTGTGAAACCATTCGCTGCCTCTGCTTCCTTGCCACGAAGACGATCCCCACTTGCCATCCTTGGGCGTCGTAAAAGGGAGTCCAAACCTTATCCCTCTTGAAGGCGTCGACGTGGGATCGAATGGCGACCCGTCTTTGACAGTCGACGACGATGCCTCCAGTGAACGGCCTGGTGTCATGCCATACACCCGTACCATATCTCCGAATGCCGAGGCTGTATCAAACTGCGGTGTCCGTGGGTCGCCACGGGACGATGAAGACGGTGCTTCGTCCCATGAAGACCCTGAGCCACTGTGTGGCGCATATTGTGTGCGCGGGGGCGTCGTCGGGGGCCTCACTGATCTTGTCCAAGGCGTGGCGGGTGATGGATTGAGTCCCGCATTGAGAAACGGTGGGTCGTACTCTTCCACATCAGCGCCGCCTCGCCGGCCAGTACCGTGTTCGTCATCATCCATCGATGCGAACGTGGGTTCTGTCAACGGTGCGACGACTGGCTGCGGCGTTTTCACTTCGGCACAGTTGGCACAAAACCAAGGATCCTCCTCCCTGCCTAGCTCTGACATACTCTGGATCCCGATGCACTCCAGATGATACCATGTCCGACAGGCATCACACTGCACAAGTGGACGTCCATCGTCTCGTCCTCGGCAAACACATAGAACCTTGCCGTCATCGCTGTCCGCACCACGATCGGCGCCTCGACGACGTAAAAGACGCAGCTGGACGGCCCGTATGGACTTCTTGGATAGCAGTGCAGTCCTGGCATCAGCAGGATCGCTGGGGATGACAGACAGCATTATCGTGCCACGTCGGTGGTCCCTGATATGAGAAAGGAGTGGATACGACTTGCCTCCACCCTGCGGAGGGCTTCGCGAAGGCCCCTCGTCAGGACAACGTCGACTCGATGATGAACGCCATTCTTCTGCATCGTCCTCGTCAGAGTCCCTGTCAAGGAAGCTTTCAATGTGTCGTAGCCGTTCTTCTCTTTCCACACTTGAAAGACCATCCTGTGTCACCGAACGGGGCCGCCATGGAAACTCCGTATCCGGCCAGTTCGGTCCATCGACTGCCCTGCCTTCCGGAGCCGTAATACCGTCCTTGTCCACGTCTTGTCTCATATCCGCTGATGTCTTCTTTCTTTTGCGTGACCTTTTCGCTTTCGGCGTGGGCTTAGGCGGCGTCTGCGGCTCCGAAGGTTCGACTTTCATGAGTACCCTGCCGCAGCCTTTGATCTCGACGGGAAATAATTGGGTGGAAGAAGTCGCCAATGGCGGATCAAGAAACGCGGCCAGCCTCGTCTTCTTTCGCTTCTCGTCTTCCTTTAATACCAACTTAGACCTAAATTCCTCTTCTCCCATTGCATCGCCAACTTGATTCGGCACTTCGGCATCCTCGTCGAATTTCCACGGTCTATCAGATCGCTAGATACCAGGAATATTAGATAAGGAATCCAGTCCAGCCTTGTGGCATCGCTTTTTCTAAACGAGACTGGAGAGGACAAGATCGACTCACATAACGCCCATACCCACCAGCCATCAAACTCTCTTCAAAGCTCTCTTCCGATGTCTCCTGGAATAATGCAATCCGTTTCCCCTTGACGGGACTCTCAATGACACCCACATTAGCTGATGACCATAGCAAGGACCCATCTTGGCCACCCAAATCGGAAGCGAGCGATGCTCCACCGGCGCCAGCGCTGCTTGAGGACGCTGGGCGTCTCATTCGTTTCAAGTAGTCGGGCCGGCGCGATTCGGCTGCTTCGGTGGACGCAAGATGGCTTTCGATCAGCTGGGAACGGATACGGGCTGTCTCCCCCTCGGGCTCGTCTTTTACGTTCTGCAGTAAATGACCGGCTGCAGAGTCATGGGAACGCGAGCTATCGACACCGGCCAATGTGAGCGACAGCTGTTCAGTCGGCCTTTGCCGCAAAGGGGTGTGAGGGCGAGACTGCAACACAGGAGTGACGGGACGTGTTGAGGTTTGGCGTGAAGGAGTCCGTGGAGGGGTAGATGCTCTGATGGCATTATGAGCATGCTTATCATCGAAATTGATTTACCCACCTCTTGCTCGGAGTCGTAGAGCCATTACTATAGCTTGAGTAAGCTATGTGAGATCTAACTTACAAGATACTGGCTCACTCGTCGTAATTGTAATTGGTACGCGTACCCTGAGATAAAGAATGTGGGCCATTACTGCGACACCAAGCTACAAGCGGGCTATATATGCGTGAGAATCACACTACGACCTGTGCGGCTTCACATACCTGGATTCTGGTGTTGGAATGGAATATGGTCGAAGCACGGGTGGAGAGGGTGACCTATAGTCATATAAGACAGGTACGGATATAGCCAATATAGCAAACGTACGTATAGGATCGGAACTCTGTTGGTAGCGCAGTCGACTCTACATCTGGCTGGAAACTACAGTGTGCTGGAATGAATGGATGAAAACGCCTAACCAATTAGTGACTCACTTTTGATTTGAATTAGGGTCTCTCGTAAGGTGATGAGATATCATATTTCCAGGGCTGGAATATCCTCATGTCAAAATGCACCATGCAGAAGACCAATAGGAAGACCATGAGTCCGAATCGTCGGGAAACAGAAAAGATACCTAAAAATGCGCTATGGTAGTGGAACGCTCACCTTCGCGGTGTGGGTAGGTGACTTGACCTTTGGAACCCTCCCGGCGCATGGAACCTCCCGGAAGGAGTCGCGCTATCGCATACGATGAGATTAGAGTCCATATCACTATAGGGATAGGACGAGAAGGATCAAGCGCACCTCATGATATTGCCGGGCTGATGCAGAGCGCCACTATCCGCACTGCCAGGGGCTTGTGCATGCTTGTCAGAATAAGACGAGCATCTGGCAAGGTCTGCGAGCAAACCTTTAGTTTTGGGTTTATTAGGAGTGATCATTTCGGAATGAGACAAGACCGGAGATGTTCTTCGTTCATTATTTGAGATGGGAGGGTCCGAGAAAATGTGTGGATCCATGAAGAGGTGCGCCGGCTTGGCTAATAATGTCGGTGTTCCGGAGTGCAATGATCAGAGTGTTGTCTGCGACGATGAGCGAGCTGGAACTCGACGGCGAAGAAGAGGAAGAGGGGTGGAGACAAGTTGGCGGAAACAACGTACAAGGGACGGGAAATGAGGCGAGACATGCCCATTAGCTGACATAAGCGATGATTAGCCTATCAATTAGCAGAGAAGAAATGCTTGTTGCCACATCGTGACTCAGTTAGTCAACTTGACTGCGATGGGAGATACGCAGAAATCAGTACGTGCAATTGAATTCTACAGCGGAATAGGTGTGTTCAGACGCCGAATCTCCTCGAGCGGGCTCATTCGTTATCTCAGGAGGTCTTCATCTCGCGCTCCTTCGCAGTGGTATTCCAGGAGCAGTAGTCGCCGCTTATGATTGGGACCAGACCGCATGCCAGACATACGCTGCAAATTTTGGTAGCGGCATTGACCACAAGGTCAGTCTCTGCCCAGTCTGACAAGCCGACGCCGGGTAAGGCTGGCCTGACACCAGACAGACAGATATTGCAACGCTCACTGCTACAGACATCTCTCGACTGAATGCAGATCTGTGGCTTCTATCACCATCATGCCAGCCATACACGGTACTCAATCCATTGGCCAAAGGGGCTGCCGATCCACGTGCACAGTCTTTCTCGCATCTCGTAGATAATGTTTTGCCAGAACTGTCGACACAGAGTATGCATCCACATCACCTTCTGCTAGAGAACGTAGCAGGATTTCAAGTGCGTCGGTGATTCAGTCGCCTAGGCAGTACTTTCTGAACCAACGCGCAAGGACTCTACGATGCGGTATCATCTCGTATCTACCCTGCAAAGACTCGGTTACGTCACGGCAGAGTTCACTTTGAATCCATTGCAAATCGGTATACCAAACTCGCGGTTACGTTACTATCTCCTCGCGAAACGTGCTCCGCTTAGATTTGTCGGCCTTGATTCGATCAAGCCAGACAATTTACTCGATCGTATTCCACCACATCATGATCTTCACGACGAGTTCCAACAAATGCTGGACCCAGGTTCAGCAGTGCTCATGAAGTATATGGACTTGGCAATGGACGAGGAGACATTTGCCCAGTTTAAGATCCCAGACCGTATGCTGAACAAATGGGGCCGCTTGTTTGATATAGTACTACCATCTAGTACCAGAACCTGTTGCTTCACTAGAGGTAAGTGGTCCTCCATTTTTCTCAAGCTAACCATTCACAACGGTACGAGGCTACACGCAACTCGTGGAGCGCTCTGGCTCAATTCTCCAGATGAACGAAAGCCTTAATGTGC
>JBBPLW010000071.1:0-17163 GCA_038089995.1 Tylopilus balloui | reverse complement strand
TTGTTGCTTCACTAGAGGTAAGTGGTCCTCCATTTTTCTCAAGCTAACCATTCACAACGGTACGAGGCTACACGCAACTCGTGGAGCGCTCTGGCTCAATTCTCCAGATGAACGAAAGCCTTAATGTGCGTTCTTTAAGCCCAACCTGGTTTAGACAAACCTTGCTCTTCTGTCATGTAGACAACGCAAGTTTTTGACTTGTTTCTTAGTGCACGTGCACGCGGCGACGAAGATGCCGTGCGGATACTAGATCCTCTCCGCCTGCGATATTTCACACCTGCAGAACTTCTTCGAATTTTCCACTTTACCGATATGAACACCCATTCCTCCGATTTCATATGGCCACCAGGCGTGTCAACAAAGTCGAAGTACCGTTTGATCGGGAATAGCGTAAACGTGGATGTAAGTTGAGCTATGTCCAGAGTGGAACGGAGCTCATAGTCATATCAGGTTGTACGGAGGTTGATTGTTTATCTGTTTGCGGAAGCAAAAGATATCAATTCTTGACCTGATGCCCATCATGGTAACCATACCTGAGAGCAAAAACTAGCAGTGACAATGACATCTTCAATTCAAAAGACAGTCTCAGATCACTCAATCGTGGCGCGTTCCAGAGGCTCAGGTGTCCTGGTTAAGGAATCGCGCACCCACGTTACAGTACTTCGCCGGGTACCTCCTTTAACATCATCTTCGACACTAAAGATGATCACCGCCTCCGAATCCGAAATGTTCCGAGAAAGGTGGGGCAATATAATTCTAGTTTGTTCAACGAGTCCCTTCGAACGTCGACAGTCATGCTTTCTTCCAAATCCAGGTGAGTATTATCATTGGGTGCAGATCCACAGCTTTCGTCAAGGTACTTCTTACTTGCGTGTCAGGGATCGACGAAGCTGATCATAGTGAACTCTGTAGCTTGAAGAAGTTTTTCGTTTCCTCATTTTCAAGATCAATATATATTACATGCTAGGTGAGTTTGGAGGCCGGTACAAAGGCTCTACCCGATGCATGTGAGGCGGACGATATATATTTACTCTAGGTCCCCCTGAAGCACAACTGTGAAGGTGTGACATACGACGCTGTCAACGCTGCATTTGTTGGGTATTCCTATGGTGATTCCATGAGCGGCCAAGTAATTTTTCTGCAACATATCTTCTGGAACTCGCTCGCTCACGCGTGGCTTGACCATGCAGAGTGCCCTTTACAGCCTGGGTATGGCCGGCATTCCGATAACAAACGTCAGCAACGACTGCCGCACCAGGGGCACTACCCTACTTCATGCTGCCAATGTCGTCAAAATACCACTGTGGAGTGTGCTCTCACGTTCGGATTTTGGGGTATAGCTCCAGGAACCATCGTTACCCACTTTCCGAACCGTCCGTCGCCGAATGCTTTATGGACCGTGAGGACTGTAGAATTGGAGTACAACCTTGGGGAAAACTTTGGACCTGTGGCTCCAAGGATGTTTTAGAACGTGGGGAAGGAGTTTTGTGCCAAGTATGGCGCCAAAGTCCAGCTCTTCGCAAAGATCGGTGCGTACTTGAATCTGCGCATGATGTCATTTGCTAAAGAGAACCCTTGGTACGGCAGCTGCCAAGAATCACAGGCATGTTGTCAACAATCCATGGGCTCAGTTTCGGAGCGGATGGACAGAAGAACAGGTCCTGAACTCAACCGGAGTTTCTGAGGGGGTCACTAAACTTATGTGCACTCCAACATCTGTAAGACGACTATCATTGCACTACGCTTGCAAACAGTGATACATACCTTTCCGGGTCCCCAGGTTGCAGCTTGTTGTATAGTTGCTTTCGAGGATTTCGTGCACGCTCACAAACTTGAGAACCAAGCTATTGAGATCGTTGCACGAGCGGCGGTTACTTGATACTGATAACCGTGATTCTCCGTTGGTAATGGGATGTTTTGAGATTTTCCTAGCATCAGCGAAGTTATCCGAGAAAAGAGTACCACTGGTGGCCTTCCATACGGTTGAGTAAACTGTCTTTCACTGTTTTCCATATGCAACTGCGGGGAACGTGGAGCGCATTGAACGTTGAGTTCTCCGTGAAGAGCTGATCCGAGCTCCTGGCATGCGTATGACGGGGTCGTACGAGTGAGAAATACAGTGGTTCCAGAGCGCAGCATCATGAGGGTAGAGTGAGCCGTCACCGAAGCGATGGGCGCGAACCATCAAGTTGCCCTATACTGTAACCTAACGGTTACATTCCCCCAACCCTCACGATGCGTCCACTCATTCAATACGACCTCGACGAACCTTCAACAACTCAGTCCGCTCCTGTAACCGGGCCAAACTCCAGCGCACTCCGGCCACTGAGTAAGAAACGCAAACGAAATCACCGCAACTCACAAAACCTCGCGTTTGCCCCACCCAAAAAAGTGCTCGTCCAGCACTGGGACGACCCAGGGAGCACCGCGGTCGGCGTGGTTTACGACGAAGAGGGTAGTGCATCCGCAGTCGCTAGATCCGCTATGGTATCCTATGCCGAGGACGAATTTGGCGAGGAGGCACCACAAGAGAACGAAGGTGCAGAGGAAGAGGAAGAGGAAGAGAGTCGACCACTTGCGTACGAAGAGATCTGGGACGATACGGCCCTCATCGACGCGTGGAACTCTGCAGAGGCCGAATACGAGGTACCTTGCTCCTCCCCGTACCTCCGCGTCGCTCACGTCTTCTTGTAAGGCCTACCACGGCACGTCGAAAGCCTGGAAGACAGAAGCCGTAAAAAAGTCCCCGCTGTGCGTCCCATTCGTCCTTTCCATCCTGAACAACCAAACGATTGACCCATTCGTCTTCTACCAGATGGTACAACAGACCCTACGTGCCGCCCGCGCCCCAACCGGGCCCCAGCAAACCCAAACCAGGGTTGAAACACGTCCTGCCACCGCTACCGCAGACGCAAGAAGAAGCGGACGGCGACGCTGAGCCTGACACCGCCCCGATCGACTTTGACACCTTCGTCCCGACGCACGACCCCTCGCTCGCCATCCCGTCCGTCGCCGACACTGACACCGGCGCCAGGCCCGCTGCGATCGCCCCGTTCTTCGTCCCCCCTCCGTCGACGACGACGGTCAGCCGCGACGAGGCGTTCAATAATGCGCTGAGCGCCATGTATTGGAGTGGGTATTGGACCGCGGTGTACCATGTGAGCCCAACTATGTGACCACATGCCTCTGTCCTGACTTGACCTCCAGTGTCAGAGCCAGGGGAGTGGGAAAAACAGCAATGGTCCGGAAGAAATGACTGGGGGGATCGAAGCAGACGAGGACGAAGACGAGGGTCTAGTACCAACCTAACGATGAGGTGCACTGTGGCTTAGCTTCAGGTAACGTTTCATATCACTCGCGATACACGTAAGGTACGTTGTTTTCAGGGAACGAAAGTGAAGACATGGCTACTACAACGTTTTTTTTTCACAATGCGATCTCGACGTCCAACCTGGCCAGATATGAATACACGTCGGGCGACATCCGATATTTCAGTATCCCAGCAAACACCATCAGTGATCTCGATTTCTTCCTTAGTGAGCTCAGAGTCTGAAAAGATAGAAAAGTCAGACCAAGGAACCCCAAGGAATGTAAGCGGGTCTCACCATTTGTCGTGTGGCTTCAGCGACAGCAGATGCTTTGACCGATTGGTGCACGGTAGCGAGCGACTCCATCGTCAGAGGCAAGTAAACTTGCAAGTTGCGCTGGAGTGCGTCATGTAGATCTTTGAACTCTTCTGCTTTACGAGTGATTTTTGCGACGTCCCCGTCCAAAGGAATGAGATCGGTCGATTCCATGATCTACCACACGCGCAGTCAGCAATGCAAGGTTCGTAATAAGAAATAGTTACCTCAAGTGTAACGTCCGGTCTACCAGCGTTCTTTGCATTCATCGCCTCCCTCACTCTCAAAAGCTTCACAGCAGCATCTCTGTCACGGCCCACAGCCCTATTCATCCTCTCGTAGTGCCGCAAAATCTCAACAGCCGTCTTTTCAATCACCCTCCCCTTCTCGTTCTCCCCTCCCGCCGTCGGCAATGAGAGCGTGCTCCCGAGCGCTTGCGCGAGGCATGCGATTACAGTGGCATAGTCGCCCGCGAGATTGTACAACTTGATCGCTTCAGGGATGCGGTCATTGGCCTCGGACTCGCGCGCAGCGCGATTGAGAATCTGCTCATTATATTGCGCCGTGTTCTGCAGCTGGAGCAGCGAAGCCCCCTGTTCGATGACACCACTCTATGCATCCCTCGGAGGTCAGAAGAGCTGGACCACGATGACAAGCAGACAGGCAAGACGTACGAATTTCGTGCCGTCTGGTCTAAACCCACCGACGAGCTCTTCCCAAGCTGGTCCCGAGTGTGCCAACACGATGATACGCCGCACGAGCTCCCAGGCACTTTCCAAGTTCTCTTTTCCGACGCCGTTACCTTGGTCTGCGGATAAGCAGACGCAATAGACATATTGGAGAGCCTCTTTCGCGTCCATTTTCACAAATTGGCGGACGTAGCGCCAGATCAGTGTGGAGAGGCTCAAGGCGGGAGGGCTGAGAGGCGACAGGCTCACTATCGACGTGACCTTTGAGCGGACGTGTATGGCACAAAAGATGAAAGACGCACAAGGGCCAAGCTCAGACGTCTCTGCGCGTGAAGGAACACGCAGCAGGCCATGGTACGCCAATGCAATCGCGAGATGCACCGCCTCAATTTCGCTTTCCGGGCGCTCCCACAATGCAGCCACAGCCTTGCAGAAGTAGAAAGAAGTTAGTCGATAGGACGCTCGATGAGTTTATGAAAATGACGAACCCTTTCAAATTGTCCACATAGGAGTAGTACACTCGCCCAGATGCCCTGGTTAGCTGCATCAAAGTGTCGCTCGCCATAGCTCAACAAAACCTCGGTCAATCCACGAAGACCCCCCTCCTCTTCTTCGTCAATCTAATTTTCATCAGTTAGATCTACTACGCATTCTGATTCAAATTCGATATATACCATCGCGAGCTGGAACCACAGCCAATCTTCTGTTGTCGTAGTGACTTGAGGTACCGCACGTCTGGAAGGCTCTAAACGGCCCATAAGTTTGTACAATGCAAGCTTGAACGGGTCTGCTGAAGCAGAGTGCAACATATGCGCATTATAAACACTCTGTAGATGATCCCTGTGTGGTTTCGACAACCTATTGACCGACAATGAGATGTGGGTCACGTCAAGTACACATTTTCCCCCGACATACCGTCTATCTGGAGACTCAATCCAAGACTTGAAGTCACTCACAAAGCTAGCCTCCCGATGGTCGATCGCCGCCTGATACCGGAGTGCCTCATCGAGGGCTTCCTGCCCATGCCCCGTACGTACGAGGTAGTACAGCTTTGCCCACAATGGCTGACCAGCTACAAGCTACAACGCGTGGTCAGACTAAGTCATGAGAGAGAAAACACAACCTACCTCTATCCGATCCTCCCACTCTCCATTTTTGTAGTATCTCATCAACAAGTACGCCCGAATCTTGTTCGCCACACTCGGGTCACCGCCAAGGCATGCCTCCATAGGCCGTGACTGAATCGACCTCTCAATTACATCCCAATACTGGACCTCAAGTGCCTCTCGGGATCCTTTAGCGATTTGAGTCCTCAGCGCAGATGCCTCGCGGGAATCTGAATCAGCGAAATATGTGCGTGCATGCTTCCTCTCGAGCAAGGGTGCGTTAAGAATATGTGCGCCTGCGTGCTCGACCGGGGGGAGAGCGGGAGGTTCGCCAGTGATTTTTGCAAGGACGTGAAAATTGAACATCATTTGAGAAGACGCGGCCTGAAGGATGCGCAAATGTCAACGACGAAAGAAAATAGATAGATTTTATCAGTCTACCTCGGCATTGAGACTCACGGCAGCCTGCATGAGGAGGTGGATGATTGGACACGAGGTGCCGCGTAATCTTGCCGCATTCAACTCGCCGACAGCACGGTCGTACGCCATCATCTTGCTTTGCATCTGGAGCGTCAAGCTTGGACCCGTGCTTGCCTATCGAGCAGAGATCTCAGAAAGCGAAAACAAGGCATGGCAGCGCGTCACGCACAGCAAGGCTTCCCCTTGCATGAAAGCTCTTCTTCATCTCGACCAACCCCTTGTTGTCACTTGTCGAGCGACCTCCGAGTTCCTCGAACACCCGTCTTTTCTTCGCCTCCCAATCCTTCCTGCTGCGGTCTTCGAGGAGTCGATAAAAGTCCTCCTGCGTCTCCCTCCTGCCCTCCTCGATCGTGGATATGAGATTTTGTTCGTGTGCATGGCGGAGGTAACCCGCGACATCCGTGTCTTGGAGGGGCTGTAGTGGAGAGAAGGTTGTAGACGTGTTCAAGTGCGCTATCGAACTAGCTAGCGCGGGAGCATCGACGTGGGCTTGTGCCAACAGATAGTTTCTGTGCAGGCGAGTATGAGCAAGGCGCGTGAAGTGGGTGTGTGGCACCAGGCTCACGCTCTGTCTGTGTCTGTTGGCGCGCTCGGTTGGCGAGAAACGAGTCTCCGGGACTGTGCCTCGATCTGGTCGAGGGTGAGGTTGACGGAGGGGAGGTCAGGTCGGGAGAGATGGGTGTTGAGGGCCCTAGACGAGCTGAGCAGTGAAGAGAGGTCCGAGGCGATTTTGGTCGACATTGCGTGGTCGTCGTCGTTGAGGTCAGTGAAGCTGAGTCGTGAACGTCGACAACGACGACGGGGATGAGAAACAAGACGTCGAGTACAAAGTGCTACCAAGTTTGTACATGTTGCGGATGAGGCCGCTGACTCGGTTCAAACAGTAAACACACTTGCACTACTACCGCGATGATGGGTAGGAAACCGCGAAAACCATTGCAAAGATCAGGTGTATTCAACCCCCATGATGCTACACGCGTCAGACATACGCGTATGGGCGTATGGGACCTCTACGAGGAGAAGCATTCCGATATCCCTATCCCAGGCACCTCGCGTTTCGAAACGGCTTCACAGATGCTCCGGGGCCTCCCCTACGTATGGAGAATGCTCAAGGACATATGTAGCACAAGGCGCTGCCTGGTCTTGATGGTTCTCTACCTTATTCTCGAAGTCGCTGCCTCCCTCATACCTGCAATCTCACTCTGGTCAGTTTCGTGTCCTAGACACGTGTCAACCTTTTCACATTCTCCCAGGTACTCTGGGCAGCTTCTTCTGCTGGTACGTTTCACCTTGTCCATGCCCGATCGCGCTATTTGACATTACACAGGTCGAGACTGCAGTGGAGAAACGCACAGTTGACAAGAATGTCCTCCTTCACGTTGCCGCTGGCCGTGTCGCGTGCACAATAGCCGAGCGTATCCTGCAATACTCCAAGCAACGTATATCGAACACACTCAACATAGCCATTAGACAATTCTACTCCCACCACATATTTCATGCCATGGCACGACTCGACGTCCCTACCTTTGGGGATCCTGCTATACAACATCAACTTGAGAGTGCCTGGTCCATGTCTTGGAGGTCCAGTGTAGCCTGGGACACCATCCGAGTGACGTCGAGCATCCTAACGACCGTGATTCGACTGCTCTCACAAGTCTCAGTCCTTATCACTGTGCTGCGCCATCAGCGAGATGGCCCGCTACTCTGTTTTCTCAGTTTCTCTCAATCACTATTCCAATGGTTCAGTAGGAAGCATCTCGGCCCCTACAGCTCATTAGGTGTTGTCTACTTCGCATTTTCGCAGCCTCCTGTTCTCATACTTAGTTTACGATCAGTATGGGCTGCAACCACTAGAAACGACGATTATGTTCGCATGCAGGGCTACAAACATCTAGTGGACAACCCTGCACACCGTAAAGAACTTGTTGCCGGCTCCCTGGGCGAGCACTTGAGAAAACGTACGCTACCTCGCGACGGCTTTGTTACCGTTTCGTTAATCCCTCGCAGTATATCGGGACGCTGCCGGCCGTGTCGGAGATGATGCAGGTGATTTCCCGGACGCAAGACACGCCCACTTCTTTCAAGATCGGTTGACGTTGATGTCGGTTCTGCGTGAGTCGATGCGTGAGCTGCCTCAAGTTCGGGTATCCATCGTCGTTTCACATTCGGTTGACTAACTACAGAAGCTAGATTGTCTTCACCCTCAGAGCTACTCAATATCCCGCATCGATACCCGTCTCAATTGCTTCCCTCACACTCATTAATCAGACCGCCGGCACATTTAGCTCAAGCCTTTTTGCTCTCTTTGGAGAATCATTTTCTCTCGCAGAACAATTTGCGAGCGTGCAGAAGCTATATGAAATAGCCAACATCCGCAATAGAGTTGTAGACGGGAACGTATCGTTTCCTGAAAACCAGCAGACCCTTCGTCACGGAATCTCGATTGAGTTTAGGCAAGTATAGGTGTATTCCATCAACGATGTTACCTCATATGCTCCAAGAAATGTATTTTTTCGATACCCTGACTCGGAAAGCTATGCGCTACGCAACGCCTCATTCAAGATCGAGCCCGGGCAGCTTTGCGTAAGCCTTTCCCTTCATGTCTGCGTGTAGCCAATTAATGAGTTTTTCTGCCAACACAGGTCATCGTCGGCGTCAACGGCTCTGGGAAGAGCACAATTTTGAAACTGATTGCGCGCATATATGACCCGATTGAGGGCACGATCTTTATTGATGATCAGGACATCAAAACGCTGAACCTCGCTGATTTACGCCGTGCCATGTCAATCTTATTCCAGGATTATACCTACTTTCCATTATCAGTGGGTTTCCCTTTGCTTTCGGCACCTTTCTTGATTTTATTCCCCTCTCCCCAGATTAAAGACAACATATCTCTCGGAAACCCTGATCTCGCACCTGACGAAGACAAGATACGCGAAGCAGCCCGGCTAGGCGGCGCTGAAGAATTCATTGACAAGCTCCCCGAGGGGTTTGACACCTACCTTGATCGGCCCGTAAGGGATTATTACTCTGCCCTCCCTGAAGGCACTGCTATGCTGTTTGGGCGCAAAGTGGACTATAGTCGGGTTCGTGGCGCAGGTGCAATGCGCGGGACGGACAAGTCGACGTTGAGCGGGGGACAAATGCAGCGGCTGGCTGTGTACGTCTAGTGATTCCTACTGTTTGACATGCCGCTAAAATCTCCTTTCTGACATTCACCAGCTCGCGAACATTCATGCGCTCGCTCGTCTCCGAAGCGGAATCCTCCGTCGGCCTCCTCCTCTTTGATGAGCCGAGCGCCTCGCTCGATCCACGCGCAGAGCACGGTATGTTGTGCCCCTCCATGCATTAGTTCGCTCACCCCCACCTTTCGTCATGTACCTCAGACTTGTTTGAAAGACTGCGCGCCCTTCGTGGAAACAAGACCATGGTTTTCTCCTCCCACAGGTTCGGAAACTTGACACGCCACGCAGACATCATCCTGTACGTCGCTGTCACCCTCCGACATAGTGCGATTTACTGATCGTCTCTTTTCCCTTGCCAGGTACATGGACAATGGTGAGATTCAGGAAGTAGGTACGCACGAAGCATTGCTGGCCCGGGACAGCGAGTACGCGCGGATATGGCGAATGCAAGTCGAAGCATTCCTGTAGTAGCTGATTGTTTTGTACGTGATTGATTGCGACGTTGACGTTCATAAGACTGTAAGCTTCGTTGGCCCGGCCGGGACTCGGATGTTGAGACTGCTGAGGTTGAGAATGCAACGTGTGCTGTCCTTCAACTCGCGCTTGGTTTCGTGGGATTGCACAGCGGATATCCGAGTCTTGGTACTGTTCTCTCTTCTTGACTTGTGTAATCATATCAGGCGACATGCTCCGACGTGTTGTGATGCTCACCGTCAGGTATGAGGACGATTCCACCCTCTGACTCCTTTTAGTGGCATACGCCGACGATGGCAATGTTAGTCTAACACATCGACAGCAGCCCACTCTAGTGTTTCGTTTCGCCGCTACAAGTAGTAATAGACAATGGCCTAGCGCAGGTGATCACGGCCACACCTTGACGTTGCTCGCTCACAAAAAAGATGGTCACCGCCTAAAGGATCCATCTTGCAACGACTCCCATGTTTACCTTGTACAACAAGCCAGCACGTCGCCCTTGGACTTGGACTTGGTGAACCACCGTACCACGGGTCCCGTTCGCGCACACCCAGAGCAAGTTCGCCGTCTCGGTGAGCACATACGCATTCACTCAGGGCATGTGATGGTTTTCCATTCTGCTGACGAGACTTGGCCAGGTCCTTTTGGATTCCCCTGCTCCATGTGGCATGTTGCTCCACGATCACCAGCTCACCCATCTTTGATGCATCACATGCAAGAACATTCAAGTTTTTTTTTTCGACATAACCCGCGGAACGATGCAGTGACCTGACGCTCGGACGCACGTCGCTCGCTCAAACATGCTTGCCGCGCTAGACGCTGCTCGGTCATCGACACCTCTTGCTCATCATCTCCGCGGTCGTATCGTGCGATTTACAAAGCGCCTGCTCGGGTATGGTGTGGAAATTCATGATGCGCCCGTATGGCCTCCCCGTCGTCTTCCGTCGGCACTCGCAGCGTGCTGGAGCTCGGATCGTGGCTGTCGCACATGCGAACCCCTTGCTTTCTGTCCACGGACCATTTCAATTGGACGCCTCGACAGGCTTTTGGGTCCTGATCAAGACGGTGACGCGCGTTCTGGCATGTTGGCCCCGTCGCACTGCATGATCCACCTGTTGTTTCCGAGGAACCTCGTCGTGGTCCGACTCGCGTCCTAGCATGTTGCCCCGTCGCACTGTATGATCCATCTGTCGTCTCCGAGGAACATGTTGACGTTCACCGCACCATGACCCGACTCGGATGCATCACACGCAAGAAACCATCCGGAAACCCCGCAAAGTGCGATCCGAAAATGAGCGATACGTCCACGGAACGATGGATGACTCGACGCTCTTCCGGGTGACGATGGACGCGTGTCATTCAGACACGCCCGCCTCGGTTCGTTCTCGATCGTCTCTTTCGAGTTGCCTCTGCTCGTCATCTCCGCGGGTCGCCTCGAGCGATGTTGACGTGGTGCCTGCCTCGGTGCGGCGGCAAGTCCATGATCGGCGCACCCGCTGACTCCCAGCGCCGTCTTCCGAGTCAGCCAAGTCTTTGACAGCCCGGGTCTCGACCGTCGCAACGTGCACGCCGATCTCGCCCGCGGACCTGCGTCGGACTGGATTTCTCGACGAGCGTCGTTGGTCACGGCGGCGGCGGACGCACGTTCTGGGATGGCCGTCGCAGCGCGTATGATCCCGCCTGTCCCGTCTCGGAAGGGGTACGTCGTAGCGCCGCTCGGACACGGTCGCATGTTTTCGTACGTCTGCAGGATAGAACAAGCTGTGCGCGTTCTCGTGGTCCTCGTCGCACCAAAAAGATACACGTGTAAAACGAACTTCAAGGGTTGGTGACGCCCTGGATATAGAGACGAGACGTCGCCACGGGAGATGAATTAGGCCCGCGGCGCGTGGGGGGGAGATCCCAACATCCAACGTTTCGATATGATTGATGGGCACCGCCTCTTACATGCGGCACCACGACTCGCGCGGGTCGCCTGGACCGCATCATGCACGTGTCAACCTTGTTCGGTGCGTTTCGACGCGACGGCCGCGGGCTGTGGTCGCAGCACGCGCGCCCCGTCGAACGGGATCGTCGTGCCCATGTACGCGGGCGTGCGACCCCTTGAGGCGATACGCTCTCGTCGGTGAGACCCGTCGCGGGAGGGATGTGGGCCTTTTTTTTTTTCTTGGCGGTGATTTCCGGGAAGAAGCATCGAATGTCTGTCGTGCCCCACGATCCCCGAGGTACACCGTCGGCTAACCTCCCCCCCTCGTCGTGTCCCTGAACCAAGAAGGGGTCCTGACCCGCCTGCCGAGTTCCGATATTTTCTCGGCGGCCTGGAGGCAATATGAAATATCTTATCTGATTGGCTGCTGATATGGCGTGATGGGGGGAAAAAAAATGGAGAGCTCCGGGTGGAGCCGACACTGATTGGCAAAGTCACCCCCCTTTTTCTTCCATTTTTCGATCGATCCTAAAACTCGACGTCGCGTCTCAGGCTGGAGAGAAACTGATCCTCGGGCTGGGTTGCAGAGGCAAACGAGGCCTAATTGAACGTCGAGTGTTTTGGACTGGCTCGACGTTGTGGGGTCCAGTAATTACGTGAGTCGTTTCACACGTGTCCCTGGCTGGGAACTCTACTTGGACCGGGGTCGGACCGAGTCGGTGGTTGACGCAGCCGTGATGTGAGAAGCATGGGCTCATCCTGTTCCGTGAACGTCATCGTATGAAAGAAAAGCGTATCAAGCAGAAAGGCGTCTGCTTCAGTTACAGTGTATACACAATCCGAAACCTCATCAAAGGAAAACAGAAGAAATAGAGGAACATATACGAGACTGGTCTAACGCTATATGGCTGAAAACAGGCAGCGACGCGCACAACCAGATGAGTAAAATGGACCAAGATACTACATGTGAAAGAGCGAAGATAAAAGGAATAAACAAGACGCGATACACAACCTCGGTCCTATGAACTCGTGCGATCGGTTGGCGTTTGTTGCACCGATATTTGTTGCAGTTTCTTGAAGTGTTCAAACAATTGATTCACGCTCTCGGGTTCCAGCACGACCTTTGTCCCGTCACACCGAGCCTTCTTTGAAAACTCGCTACACAGCTCGTTGATATCGGCATCCTGTCATCGCATACATTTAGAGAGATCCCCCGTTCGAACAAACAGTACACGAACCTTGAAATGCGGGTTCTGTGTGATACACCTCCATGCTTTCAGCACCTCGATGTTCTCCGGGCTCTCTTTTGTCCTCGGGAAGTTGGAACCTTGACATGAGATCATGTCGCCCGTGGACACATCAGACATCTTTCGTAGCGACGGGTTCGGCAGGTCAGTAAACGGCGATGGTCCCTCGGCGATAATGTGCTTTGCCATGTCAGTCCGACTCAGCACGATTGGAAGACACGCCGGCACGCTGCCAGCTGGCGTCGGGGACCCAGACGGAGGACTCTCCCCAGGCGGTGATAGCGGCGACCAACTGAATGGACTTTGACAGGCTGACGTACTCGGTGATGACGCAGTCGAGTTCGACGGTGGTGACGACACCAGTTTCTGAGACGTGACGGAAGGTTTCGCGCCGTTGGCATGTGCTACAGGTGATGCCGACGTGCTGTCCACCAGGGCGTTGAAATCGAGAGGGCCTTGGATACCCATGTAATTTCCCCCAAACAATTCATCGAGACTATGATTTGCGCGTAAAAAATCGTTGCTTGCGTTATTTTGCGTGAACGGTGCGGACTGGGCTATCGAAGTCCATGAATTGGGAGGCGAGGGAAAGTTGCTGTTGAAGGTAAAATGTTCAAGAGAATTGGTGGAAGGTGTGGTATTAAACGAGTTTGACGGTGGCTCGTCCGCAAAGGACATGAGAAGAGGATTGTTTGCGATCGTCTTGTACGACTGTGGCAAGGCATATTGACCAAACGGAGACGGGGCCGGATCTGTTTGCATGGGCACTTCCGAGGGCTCCTCGAGGACGTTGAGCATGGATGGGTCAAAGGTGGTGAGTGAACTCCAATCGATATCTGCTGTTCCGTATTCGACATGGTTTGGAGGCGCTTGAGAAGAAGCAGGCGTGGGAGGGAAAGGAGAGGGCGTGCCAAAGAAGTTGAAATGAGCGGGTTGCACAGTCGGATTCGGAGCTGGAGCGGTCATTGGCGCCGGCTTTGGGACCGAGAACGTGAACTGAGCCTGTTTCAGCGTCAAGTTCTCCTCTTGAAGGCGGGATAGGAGATCGCGCAGGTTTGTGTTTTCAGCTTCTGTTGCTTCGTTTTTCGCCTCAAGTGCGGCCACCTTGTCCTCCAACTGGGAGAGATGAGGCAAGGGAGACAGGGGCGCTATACGGAAGACTTACGTCCTTGACGTGTTTCTCCTTGCGTTCTCGAAAGGCACGCTGGGCTGCCCTGTTTTGCTCCTTGCGTTTGAGGAGACGGGATTCGTCATGCTGTGGCAACGATGAGGGACAATGCGCTGGGTAGACGGAGGGACCGACCATAGGGTTACCGGTCGATTTGCGTCTCGATGGCGGCAACTTTTTGGCGGGGTTCGAGTCATCGACTGGTGGGGAGGATGAGGGGGCAGAGATCTGGGTAGGATGCGACGAACCGGTGTGTTGGCTCTTTGAGCTTGGGCCGGGCTCCATGCTGTCGCTGCTGGCCTTGCGCTTCAGAGTGGCATCGTCCATCTCGTTGAAAAGGGCGTTGGGAGAGTGATGCCTGGAAGAGGCATCGGGTTTGCCGGGTGGACTGGGGCTGCTATCGTCTGAGTTGGAAGATGGTCGCCGGTGGTGCGTGTGATCGGTGTTGTCGGTGGTGGCAAACTGCTTGTGGAGGAGAGCGAGGAAGTCGTCTTCTGGGAGGCGAGAGAACTGGGAGGGCGCTTGAGACATATCCCAGAGGGTGTTGGTGGAGGAGAAGCTCATGGTCGACTCCTGACCTGTCGACGTCGAGAGCTAAAGGTATGATATATTGATAACCATTTATTTATTTAGTTTCTATTGAATATTTCTCCTCGGCTGTGGCTGCGTGTGCCGACGGCACGTCGCTCGAGTTGGCGTCGGGTCTATACACCTTCCGTTATTTGATCAAGCCCCTCCCAACACGCTGTCGGATTCGACGGACTCGTCCATCGCCCTTTTCATTCCGGCCTCTACATCTTCATCCGTCGGACCACCAATGTCCGCGGCCAATACATTGTCATAAGAAAGTGAACGTCCGAAAGCTCCATGTATACATCACAGAAGAAAGATAGTGAGAGAGAGAGATGTGGATCCATATATACTAGACTATCGTTCTCCGCTACTGCACACATCACATCAGCAGGAAACACCGGTCGAAAGAACACGGACTCACATAGTACTCGATCTCCAACTGTGAGCGTCGCTGTCAATCCCGTCCATGCATCACAAGGATCAGTCACTTACAAATAGAAAGGCGACCTTTCGTGGCCAGAGAATGTTCAATCCGACCGGATTATACAGCCGCTTATTGTACTCGTCAATCTTTCGCTTCAACCGCCGCATCTCCTAGGAGAAAACCAACTGTATCAGACATAAATCTAATCGGAAAGCACGATCGCTCACCTTGGTATAATGCGACGTCATGACCAGTGTTGACAGCTGCAGCGTGACAACTGCCAAAAAGTTGTACAAAAACGCACGCCGTATGCTATGAGCCGATATCAATATCTCGTTGATATCATTGATCGTCTGGTGGAACTGAGTCGGTGTAACCTGCAAGCGAGAGTTGGTTATTTGCTCGTGTCCCACATTTCATCCACGTACCCGTCCCTCTAGTTCGAGCGGAAATACCGGCGAGAACTGACACAGTTCACCACCCGCGTAATCCCGCTCGATGCGAACTATTTCGCGTGGATGGTGAACACCTATTTGCCCAACTGGAGGAGTACCATAAGCCGAGTCAGGCGCAGGTGGTCCAAAATAATACGTCGAATGTGGGATCAACGGACGTCGGCGACTATGACACGAAGAAGGGAAACACGATATTCATTCAACATCAGGAAAAGATACAAACGGCAGACGCACCTCTTTTGCAGCGTCTCAAGCTTGTTCGAGTTGAGCGTCGAATAATAGTCAGACGCATACGTCTCATTGTTGTCCGTGGGCGGATCGATCTCGTCCCAGGGTTGCGGCGATGGCGGCTTGAACTCGAGACGCAAAGATTGTGTGTTGCGTCCGGTCGACCCAAACGTCGACGACCGCTCCTTCTCGTGCATCTCCAGCGACTGGTCGCCTCCGTGTACGCTCTCCAGCGCGTGCGCAGAACCCGCATCCTCTTCCACCTCTCCTTTCGCGCCCTCGCCCTCCGCGTCGTCCTGCGACCGCGCCTTGCCATTATATCGCAGTGGATGCCATACCTCCTCCTCTTGGATCACAAGCACCTCCTCCTTCCTCGACAGATCCCCGTCCGCGCGTGTGACGTTGCGCAGGTGCGACGGCGACACCGCCCTGACGCCAACCCTCGACGCCCTCGCCTCCTCGGTGACCTCTTCCGTCAACCCCACCCGATCCGCGCTCGACCCACAGTCCACGCCGCAGCCCAGCTTCTCGCCCACCACCCCCTCCGCGTCCGCCTGCGTCCACGACGTCGCCACGGACGACTCCCCCATCCCGCGCGGGCCCCGCATCGAAGACGGCGAGCGCGACCTGGACAGCGACCCAGACGGCGACCGCGAATCCGAGTCCGAGTCCGAGCCCGAGCCCGAGTCCGAGCGCGCGCACGACCCACCGCTCCCAGACCCACCCGGCGCCCGGGCATGCGTGCCCACGCCACCACCCCGTCCGGCGTGCCCCCCCTCGTCGTCTTGCTGGCCGCGTCCCTTGGCGCCCCCCTCGTATTCGGCGCGTGGCACGTCTGGCTCGGGAACGATGCGTACGGCGTCGCCCTCCACATCGTCAGCGGTAGTCACGGCCACCCCAACGCCCACCGCTCCCTCTCCCTCGGCCACGTCCACATCTGCATGCCCGTTCGTACTTCCAGTCCACGACGGCAACCAATCCAACGCATGTTTGACGGACACGTGTTCGGGGGACGTCATCGCAGGGCGGGACACATAAGAGAGGGAAGAAGAAGAGTGCGCTGGACTCGGCGTGATGTATAGCAGTTTTGCTGATGCTCGATCGCCAAACGTTGGAAATTTTCAGCAGGGCGTGCGTAGTGTGTGCGTTGGTGTGAGACCAAATGAGCGTGTCAACCAGGGGAATGGATCGAGCCACACACGCCAGCGCCCGCAACACCGCCTCATTCCATGACAAAGAAAGAAAATCGATTCTCTAGGGCGATTGCAAACAAACTACATATACATATGTGGGGTAATACATAAGTGGTTTTGGGTCTGTGCAAACAGGCAATACTTCATAGTGCATCATACGTCGGGAACGCACCAGTGTTCCCCACAAGTCACATCAGCAAGAAAAAAAAAAAAGGAAAGAGACTAGGCAGGTGACGAGTCCTTCTCATGCAAACGTGGTGGTGATGCCATAGGCCGCGCTGCTGGAGACCCAGCAGCTGGATTCATCACGTCCGCCAACTTTGCCCTCGAAGGCGGAGAAGACGAGCGCCGATCAATCGTCATTCGGTCGTCCGTGGGCGAGGGAGCAGTC